>OY757938.1:50377975-50390475 GCA_963585895.1 Sepioteuthis lessoniana
GGAGGTGTAATAATCAGATAAAGTAGGTCCTTTGGCACCAGGACGAAACGAGAGCAAGATAAGATACAAATAACCACAATTTATTTCTTTATTCATTTATTTATTGTTAACATATTACTAAGTTGTGGAAACAAGAACGATTATTTAGATCTATTGTTGATCCAAATAAATTTAGTATCATGGCTAAATGATTTGATTGATACATTTTAATGAGAGAAATGATATAATAGATATAAGATATTTGTGACATAAAGATCCCCACCAACAACGACACTCGGGATAGTGGATGTATTAAATATTTGACGCAGCATACTTTACAGGTGATAAGTCAAAGGTCGTGACAGTGGAAATTGAATGGACTTTCGTTAATTGGGTTGAGGCAGTCTCGTGGGATTTGAAAAATACGAATTTGGGGCAGTTGACAACGGGTTTTCGAAGGATAAAGTCGAATCGTTGGAACTTAAGTGACCCACCCTCTATTGTGGGATCGGCAATGACTCATTAATCAAAGGGTGTTTCCTATCCTTCATTCACTAGGCAAAGCTACACTACGCCTTCCTTTTGGTACCAAACTAAGAGCGAATATAATATCTAAAAAAAATGAGTTGTTTTTGCAACTAACGATACTGTTGTTTCTTTCTACTGTCGGGATAAAGTGACCACTGTTTGAAAATATTGCACCATAATTCCATTGTTTCTAACCTTAGAACGGTTTATTTTATGTATCTAGACATGTACACTAACTAGTCCGTACGTTAATAATTAAAATATATTTCTTTTAAATGACAAATATGTATTTTTCAATATAATATCCTTCCTTGTCGATGCACTTAATTAAATTGTGAATATTAATTACAGAGGTAGAACATTATACAGTGAAAATTCGAGATAGAAATCACCACACAACTTAGTGTCCAACAATGAGCTAACTGATCCACATTTCTATTTTAAGTTAATTTTTGAAGTAATGAAGTAATTCATACTGAAAGTTAGGGCCACTAAAGTTGGTAAAATCTACAAATATGGCTCGAACATCAGAATTATTGTTATTTTGAAAGGAGAGAATTTGAAAAAAAAGTGAATAATCTTGAGTTTACAGAAATGAATTTGCAGATGTTTGAGATATACGGACAGAAAATAGAACTGCACCCTGAATATCTATTTCAATTTCATCAAGATTATACGTTTACATAATATATCTGGATTACAACAAATGACTACATATACTGATCATAATGGCACACGTATTGATTGGTATATGTGATCATTTGTTATGTGTATGTATAATCTTAATTAAATTAAGGGGTGTATCAACAGTACTAAAACTCTATATGTAGACGCAGTTTATCCTGCTCTCGTGTCCATAAAAAACAGTATACTGGTATGAATGTTACAGAGCATGAGATAATCAAAGACTTATAACCCTTAGAAACTTGAGCCCTTGACGCCCGTATTCCTTTCATCTTGGTCTTTTGGCAGAAGAATAGTTGAAAATGTAAAATGTCAACAACAGATTACAGCATTATATAGACAATATAAAATATGTTTGTTTGTCCTTTTTAATGATAAAATTACACAAAATATAAATGCGCAACATTTTATTAGCAACTGCGATGTAGAAATGGGAATTCTCCAGCTGGAATTAAGGCTACTCGAGTGCATGATAAGGGCACATATACTAGCCGCTCAGGTTCTTAGGGTTAACATTTTATCATACTATTCGCTAGGACATCCATACTGTACCCAGGTCAAAAGTGGCATCGTCATTCAAGGTGCTGCAATTTTATGTTTTGTCATTGTATTATAAATTGTGATTCTAATTACATATTTAAGTTATGACATATAAATCTTCTTTACTTTCGTTTAAATCTCGCTTTCAGCAGTCATTAGTCTTTATATCAAATCCATCAATTGAAACAATGTACAAATAACCATACAAATAACAACCATTTCTCACAAAGAACGAATATAACAAAAATGTCTTCGGCATAAAATAATCCAAGGGTTGAGATGCTGTTGAAGCCAACCAACCAACCAAATCAGTATACGTACACACATACACACACACACACACACACACACACACACACACACACACACACACACACACACACACACACATATATATATATATATATATATATATATATATATATATATATATATATATATATATATAAAACGGGCAAAACCGGACTATAAGATTTATCTTCGAAAAAAGACCATTTACAAACCATATGCCTGTAGAGCATAATTTGTCAACTAATCTTTGTCTCTCACTCAAACAATTTGTTTAAAATTACTATTTACCAAGAAACTTTCCGCTTATAAATCATATATATATATATATATATATAGGATTTGACATTAAGTAACCCACAAGGCTTGATGTGCCATCAAACACCAGTCAACCAATCAACCTTATATCAAATCACATCCTATCTATAGAATTTAGATTATGACTGGTTACTTATGCCATCAAAATGATAGCAATATTTCAATAATTTTCCGATAACATTGTCCCTGGCCTATCCTTTACATCGCATGTTATTGTGTGTGATTATACCAGACGACTGATTAGAGTATGATTATGTTAAACTGTCTTCCAATTTATTTACACAGGTCAACCCAAACTCCAATACTTTCAAAATATGAAACATATTCAAGGTAAAATGCTGTTAAGGTAAAAATGATCTCTTCGAAATATTTTTCTATTCCTAAATGGTCAAAAGTATTTTGCAATCTAAAAGAGAGTTTCTGACGTCATGTCATTATTAAATATATTAAAAAAAATGAATAATAAAATATTACCATTGACAAAAAAAAACAACAACTTTCTCATTACTCTACTCATTCATCTCTTCGTAATAGAATATCTTGGTGAAGTAGAAAAGTTTTACGCACGAAGACACACACATATACACATTATATATATATATATATATATATATATATATATATATATATATATATATATATATATATATATACACGAAAAATCATAATGATCAGTGTTAGCATCGGCAGAGCTCCACACCATTATTAAATTGAAAATTGGATAGTGAAGTTATCTATATGAAGCTAAAAACAAAACATATAAAAAAAAATAAAAGAGCACAGAGGTTAAGTAAAAAAAAAATTGATTTGAATACATTGATTTTATTAAACAGAAGTGAAATTTGAAATAGTGAGTAGAAGTTTAACAGATGTTTAAAATTGTTAGATATTTGTCACTGCCTCCCACCAGACAGGACATGACACAAGTTCAATGACCCGCAAGTCGATTCTAGCGGGGGTTGTGGGAAGGGGAGATCGGGCTCGAGCCGAGACTCGAACCCTGCTTGACTATGCTGGTCATCATCGCCCACTCCAAGGTGGCCCAGCCGAAATCAAGAGCCTTTCCGACACTAATTAGCCAAAGCCCGAGGGAGCGTTTAAAATTGTTAGATTAAACTTTGTCTTTAACTTGATGCGTGGTGTATTCAATAAGTTTCCAGACTTTTTTTGTGCAGGCATTTAAAATTGTCGTAGACTCTTGAAAATTCACTATATTATTGCTATACATCTTATGGGATGACTGACCAATTTTTATGATTTCAGCTTCAAATGAACAGCTACAGCGGGAATTGGAATACACCCTACTATAGCCTGATTGTCACAGCTGGTGAATTTCAAAAACACGTTATTCTAATTATTGTCTATGAGACTCACTGGCACTATTTCTTATTAATAAATTTAGATTTAACTTTTCACAAGTATCCATATATATAAGTAAAAAAAAAAAAACACCCATAAGCAAGTTCGAACTCCAGTTGCGCTATTACGTTCACTTTCGAACTAATACCCTTGGAAAATATATGAACCTTTTATCCCCCTCGAGCCATGGGTTGAATTGTAGCGCTGCTGTTCTTCTGCAAGGGTGGCTTTGGCGTTAGATAATTCGGCATACCATTAAGCAAATAAACTTTCAATCCTGTACTTACACATCAAATTCGTCAACTGGAGAAGACTACTAAAAAGAATAGTAGCCTTAATTTGTCAGATATTCTTTATAAAATATGTTTACTATGTGTGTATGTGTGTGTGTGTGTGTATGAACACGCGTTCGCATGCAGGCATGCACATGTGAGGGACCCCATTTTTTTCGCCATTTCTCCGAATTACATATCTCTGAATTGGATTTGTCCGACAACGCAGCAGAAATAGATATTTATATTATGTAACCCTTGAAAAATAAGATTCCATAATCATCCAATGGGGAACATGGAATATTCCGACGACGTATTAGAAGTATAATTTTTGTTTATTATTTATATTTGTTTATTATTAGAAGTATAATTTTTGTTTATTATACATCATAATTTATTGTTGTCTTAAATACTAAAAATCATCTAATACAAATTCAAATATATTTGTGAATTTTTCCACAGGTAATAACAAGTATATAATAATAATCAATGTGACCTTTTCTATGGGACTATTTACAACACCGACCTTAATTTCTGTTGCAAACGTAAACAGACATGAAAATTAGAAATTAATCTTGCCCTGATTAAAGTGTATGGCCTGGAGGTAAAAGACATATTTACTACGTCAACGTTCTGATACTTAAATAGAACAGTTTGATTAATTTAGAAATGCTTAATTAGGCTTAGTGCACAGATACTTCACTGTAACAAAATATAACGAAAACACAAATCTACCAGAAGACCACTTTGTTCCGGGATATGACACCAAACCATCTGGTTGTGAGGCTCCAGTCCAGGAGTTTTGGGGTACCTCTTCATTGCTATTACTCTTAGGTCCACTCTGACCCGGAGTGGTAGTAGCTGCCAAGGTCTCATCTATGAGACAAATAGACCTTTTCAATCATTTTCTAAGGATTATTATTATTAGTTATTTGAAACCATACTACTGTGTTTAAATTATCCATATTAGATTAGAATACTTGTTAAATAGAATTATTAAGCTTAAATAACAATACTTCATCATCATCATCATCATATCGTACCACCAGCACAGATATCCCTGACCTTCTCTCGCCACTCCTTCCTATCGTTCATCACTTCCGGTAGGTCATCACTTCCGGTAGGTCATCAGGACTACATCCCGTATCCTCACAGAGCTGCTGTATGTAGGTTCGAGCGGGTCGTTTTGCTTTTGCTCGCCCATATTAGGGGGTCCATAGGAGAACATCATTTATGAGCTCGTCCCTGCATATTCAGCAGTGTCCTGCAATTCTGGTTCGTCTAACTTGGATAGTTTTCGTGATGGGAGGTAGGTGGCCGCACAGCTAGTGCTTTGTGAGGTGTTGCCTCCAGGACTTGTTCAAAATTGCTCGCAGGAGTCTTGTGTAGTTGCCGTCAAGGTTTTTCTCCATACGTTTAGTTAGCGTCCATATTGCAGTATCGACACGACCGCTGCTTGGAAGAAACTGCGTTTCATTTTATCGGTCCGGTCTGACTTCCATATGACCGATAACTTATCGATAGCTGTCCATGCCTTTGTTAGTCGTGTGTCGATGTCTTTTTCGGTTGATGAGACACCGCTTCCTAGGTAGGTGAACTTGTGAACTAGCCTCAGAGAGCTACTGCCTAGTGTGGAAATGTTGCCCGTTTGATTAAAGCACATGTATTCCGTTTTGTGTGCATTGACATGAAGGCCAATGCCTGTGGCGACTCGTTCCAAACTATGCAGAAGTGTTCAATACTTAAAACTATTTAACTATGTGCAAACAAATAATAAATATTAGACAGAACTATTAGAGTTAGCTATCAATACTTGAAACCATTAAACTATCTGTAAACAAATGGTTGATGTCAAATGAAGTTTTCGGATTGAAATTATTTTTTAAATACCAGTGAAAATTGATTACTAGACGACTCAAAAACCCATTCACTTCTTGTTGTAACAGTAGTGACTCTTCTATATAGGTTAGTTGGTTGTTTGGGGTTTATGGTATATCAACCCTTGTAGGTTATTTAACGCCAAATCCATTTTTATGCAAATAGTTATATTTCAAACAATTCATTTTAGCATGAGTACACAGTTTAATTGTCAAAAACATTTCTATTTCAAGCTATTCATTTTATTTAAACAATACTAATTCAGGTAATTCAGTTTTGCATAAGTATAGATTTTGTTTACACACAGTTAAACGTCAAAGCAGTTCTATATTAAGTTTCAATGTCAAAAACAGTTCTATTTCAAACAATTCAGTTTAGCATAAGCACGCAGTTTAAACGTAAGTGCAGTTTAATTGTCAAAAACATTTCTATTTTAAGCTACTTTGTTTACTCAAACAGTTCTAAAAAACAGATCTATTTCAGATAATTCAGTTTAGCATAAGTACACGGTTTAGACATTAAAACAGTTCTATTTCGAGCAATTCAGTTTAGCATAAATACGCAGTTTAAATGCAAAATCAGTAAAGTCAAGAAACCACGGTTTAGTTCTATTTATCCCATAGATAGGACCCTTATCAGGTGCTACCACTCCGGGCCAGAGTGAACCTGGGAGCGATGGCAATGAAGGGGTACTGCACATTCCCAAAATCTCCAGCAATACTAGAGAGTCACTATTAGATTGGTTAATGTCATGTCAGGACACTCGTTGGGGTGTCTTACCCTTCTGCAGAGAAGCAGTCGGTGTATTCTACAGCCCCAGCCGACTGGGCAATCTTCTTTGTAGGATTCTAATTCATATTTCGTTGTTATCTTAATATTATGATGAATTTGGAGGATTAAAAATTACGTTCATCACTAAAGCTGACACACAAAGGTGTCATTTTGTCAAAAATTGGATTGGAAATTGCTTTACTCTCTAAGAGCATTTTAAGTTTATTACTCTAATAAAAATCTTCGTATGATGTGTCATCTCTTGCTTAGTTACAGTTACATATTCAGACTTAATGCGAATTTTAGCAATACATAGATAATAAATGACAATGTTTCATCTAAAAAGTAAAAATAAACAAAATATGGTTTGTTTTGTTTGATGTAATATTTTGATAGTGTTCTACTTGAATGTACGTGCATGTGAAGGGAAAGATTGTTACTGGGTCGTATTTCTTAGGACCCCACCAAAAAAAAAACAGCCGTTTATATCAGCGGAAACCCAAACATCCGATCATTTTGATGGGAAGATACGTGCTGGCTTCAAATAATGGTATTTCTTCTATTTTTGAGAGAATATCCGACATTGAAGACCAAAATCGAGTCAAGTCGGTAACTCACGGCTCAAAACGAGAACAGCAAGCTTAGTTCCATTATAAACGGGTCTGACGACTTGAAGACGAAACGTTTCTACTGCAGACACTCGCATCAAGCGTGTTCCTGACAATATGCTGCTTTCTATGCTCATCCATGGTATCTTTACAACGTTGTATGCAATAGAAATATGAGGTGGGGGGGGAGGAGATTGAGAGAGAGAAGGGTGGTGGTGGGTGGCTAGGTAACGTTTGGGTGGGCTGAGGAAGAGAAAGGGTGGAAAGGGGAGATGAAGATGTTAGAGAGATGGTTGTCAAGGCAACGCACGCTAGATCAGACCGTGGAAGGAGCGTAATTGATTTTCTTTTGCAAGACGCAGGCAATAGGCCTACCTTTTTCTTTTGCGTTTTCTTCCACGATATCATATTATTTGAATTATTAATAGTTTGTCGTAGCCCGTGAAAAATAGAATTGCCACAACAGCTTTTCGGTGACCTCAACACATTATAGCCCTAGAGTATCAAAATACATGTATAGTGTGAATTAGATATTAGATCAGTAGCTATCAAATTGGGTTTATACGAACCCAAAGGGTTCGAGAAAATTTTTTCTGAGTTCAGTACAGATACCTAAAGATAAAACGCTCTACTTGAAGATGTTTAGGTATTATAAATATAAAAACATATGCAAAAGTTCCCAGCGCTCTCTTTTTTGAAAACTAGAGATTGTGTACAAAGATAAAACACTCTACGTGAGGATGTTTAGATATTATAAATATGAAAATATATGCAAAAATTCCCAGCGCCCTCTTTTTTGAAAACTAGAGACTGAGTACAGAATAGAAAATATCAACCAGAGAACTGACTTGCCCTAATGTAATTTTCAAAACAACGAAAATAGGGATCCTTGTTCTAATAATATATAGTTAAATGCAGTATTTTATCAAAGAAGTTCAGACCAAACTAGGAAGGCCAGAGGACAAATCAGCTGAAGTATAATGACTAAAACAACAACAATAGAGATCCTTGATCGAATAATCCATGGTTACTTCAGATAATGCTCAGGAAGTCAAAGAACACGCAGATGAGACTATAGGGTTCAAAACAAAAGAGATGACGATAATAGCCTGAATAATTCATGAAATAGACCAGTGGTCTCCAAACTGGATTCGTATGGAGCCAAAAAGTTAGAAAAATTATTTTCAGAGTTCTTGAAAAAAGTTGTGGAGTGGTCTGTTAAGTTTAACAGAACGCTTATTTAAATAGTTAATATTAGGTAAAATATTAATACTGAAAAACATAGCGGTTTTAAGAAAAAACTCATTTTGACAACAAAATTAAAGCAATATCTTCTCTTGTCACTATAAGACAATTTGTTTAAACAACTACAAAACAATTAAGTCATTAAACTTTGTGTAATTTGATCGATTTAATTCCTTCATGAGATGCTAAAAGTTTCCACTTTAATCTTTAATTTTTTTCATAAAATAGTTGGTTTTTTTAATAAAGGAAAATAAAAAGATACGTAATTATATATTTTTTATTATCAAGTTCAAGGATTCGTTTTAAATATCTCAGTAATATTTTGAGTTCGTATCATGAAAAAGAGTTGGGGATCACTATATTACATGACTCTTGCGTAGAGAAGAAAAAACTTGTTGAGATTAATCTGGCAAATATTCTTTCGTCTCATCATACATCAAATAAATTCTGACTAATAACTATTGAATTTTGCATATTTAGATTTCTGCAGTAAATACATGAAAATTCTCATTGAGTTGGATAAATAAGGACTTTGAACAATGTTACTGTTAAGCTGTAAAGTAATAAAGAGGAAAATGAAATTGATAAAGACAGCCTTTAAAATTACAAGAATACATTTTTATTTCTGCGTAAAACATTCAGTGAAACCTAATAGATAAAAATTGTGTTTACTTGGTTGGGTTTTATAGCATAAACCTTATCGGCTAAATCCTATTTACACACACACACACACACACACACACACACACACACATATATATATATATATATATATATATAATTTGTAAACGAATTGTTAATAGGTAACAAGTCAGGGCTCATTTGTTTGCATACAATCAAATGGTTTCAAGTATTGCTATCAAACAGTAATAGCTTTATCTGCACACAGTTAAATGGTTTTAGGTATTGCTATTTAACAGTTATAAATCTATTCAGCATTACTCGTCCGTTTTCACCCAGTTAAATGGTTTCATGTATTGCTCTGTAGCACTAACAATTCAATATAAAATCAGTCATTTATTTGCATGCAGTTAAATGGTTAAACATCTTTATTTGACCCTAACAGGTACTGCTACTTCAGCTCAGAGTGCACCTGGGAGTAATGATAGGGAAAGGTACTCCACATTCCCCAAAGCTCCAAGACTATAGCTTCACCATCAGATGCAGTTCAGTATGATTTCCAGGACACTGGTTATATTTGACCAGTAGATAGGACCCTAACAGGGCCCTAACATCACTCCAGTTTAAAGTGGATCTGGAAGTAATGGCACTATATTCCCTAAAGCTCCAAGACTGAAGTCTCATCATCAGATAGTTTAGAGCCATATGCAGGATATTTGTTAAGGATGTTATACCCCTCTGCAGAGATGCAGTCGGTGTATCTTACAGCCCCAGCCGACTGGGCTCAAACATAAAAAGTTTCAGATTAAACCACACACACACACACACACACACACATATATATATATATATATATATATATATATATATATATATTGAGGCACCTATGGTGGAATGTTTATTGTCGTAGTAAATGGACATGGTAATCTGAGTTCAAATCCTTAGCAAGACAGTTTGCATTTCACATAGCGCTAATCTTCTTGTGAATGGTATGCATCCAACTGTTCTCCAGTCAGTTGGGTGAATAGTAGACCAGACTGAGTTCTTTAACTTGGGCATGGCAACCAGTCTAGGGGAAGGAAAACCTTGAACTTAAATTTGATAAGCTTCGCTTAAAAATTGACGTTGTGTCATATCTTGCTTGTGCGGAGGGGTTGGTCCTATTTACCCAACCCCTCCGCTCGGGCAGGATATGACACATGGTCAATTTTTTTAAGCGGAGTTTAACAGGTTTGAATTCAGAGTTTTCCTTCTCCTAGACTAGTTGCCTCACCAAGGCTGAAGAACCTAGTCTGTCCTACTATTTACCCATAGCGGAGGGGTTGGTAAATACACACACATTCACATAGATAGATAGATAGATAGATAGATAGATAGATAGATAGATAGATAGATAGATAGATAGATTAAATGCGTATTACTACAGGCTTAAGAGTGCAACAATATCGTCATTCTTGTCATTGAGATTGTTTTCCTGTTTCATTTGTTTCTAATCATCTCTCTCACTCTAAAAGTTAAAAAAAAAACCCAGAAAGAACAGTTGTTTAACTCATCTTCCTTTTACATTAATGTATATACTGGAGTAGTTCTGATACCATAATTTTCAATAAGACGTTTCTCAGATATCACACAATCAAGTTTCTGCAACTACTGTACTTTCTGATGCATGGGTAGTGACAGTCGATTCCCCTTCTGCTTATTATTGTTACCACAGGGAGTGTGGATTTGAGAATCTTTTTGGCATTTTCATTGTCCCAAAACCACAAAACAATACAAAAATATATCAGCAAGCAATAAAGCCACGCCTGACTGGCAGGAACGCCGAGTTACAATTGACTCAATTATAGGTTAAATATGGATCGTATCGAGCCAAATTTGCGCGTAAAAACCAGAACTTTGGTGTGCAGTCAACTCCCGAAAATTTTTCAGTTTTTGGAGATTTACGGTTTGCAGAATTTCGCCTAAGAAATCATCTTATTGTAATATCTTTAAACTTTTTATTTTTATTTTTATTTTAACCATAACTTAGTTGTATATTTTGCCTCGTGTTTAAGTGAAATATCAAATTTTTGTTTTGCATTAAAATGATAATTTGATGAAAAAGTTCACTGTACAATCTTTTGCACACTGTTAGAGAAATTTTTGCAGTGTCTTTAAAGATTATCCAGTTTGTTTTTTTTTATGTGTGATGTCAAGAAGACTAAATGAATACTGAAAATATTTAAACACAGGAGCATTATTTTTGATGACTGAATAATGATGTTATAAATTTGTAGATAATAATGATTTATAATCATGCTTTGAATTTTATGAATAAAATATTTGTTTTAAAGATTCAAGAAACTTTGACATCATCTTAATATGACAGAAATGTAGCATAAGGTCAACTAATTTGATGCCTGAATAATATGAATTTATGTGAAAAAAAGATTTTGTAAAAAATGCAGGAGACTTCATATTTTATAGGAAAAATGACCTAATGAATTTAAGACCCACAAACAAACGTCTGCGCGAAAGGAATGGAAATAAAGAATAAGACTTCGGCAATCATTTCAAGAAGACTCATTAAAATCTCGAGCTTTGTTCTTACAACTGAATTCCTTTTTTGTATTGTTCATTTTATAACAATAATCGGCAAATTATTATGCAGGTGTATCACTCATGATAAAAAACAAAGAAGACTACCTCTTCCTGACGAATTATCTACCTGAACAACAAGGGTGTAGAAGAGATCGCCCGAAACTTTATGGTTGTAACATGAATAAAACGAACAAGGAAATCAGTTGCCCGAAAAAATTTAGAAAGAACATCTGATAAAAAAGGGTCAAATATATATTTCATACTTGACTGATTGATTGATTTGAACGGCATGTCAACCCGGGTTATTAAATGCCAAGAGGGATTGATGTTTATTGAGCATTCATATTTACATTTGTTGTGTTGTTTCTTTTGATTTTTTTTTTTTTGCACATGCTCCTCTCCTTATAATTTTTAAACAAATCTATTTGACTCATAGAAACAACTTTAAGAGGTACTACGACTCAGAGTGGACTTAGGAGGAATGTCAAAAAACTGATACTCGATACACCTAAAATCTCCAGATTTGGAAACGCACCATCAACTGCAGTTTAGTATTGTTACTAGGACACCTCTTTTTAGGGGGTCTTACTCTTCAGCAGTCGGCATATTCTAAGCCCCGCCGACAAAGTGAAACTTCATACTTGAAGAATACGTGGTGCCTTCAAAAAGTTTCCAGATTTTTTGTATGGGCATTTAAAATTGTCGTAGACTCTTGAAAATTCAGTACGTTATTGCGATACATCTTATGAGATGACAGACCAATTTCTATGATTTCAGATTCAAATGAACAGCTACAGCAGCAATTGGAATATACCCTACTAAATCCTGA
>OY757938.1:50397975-50405475 GCA_963585895.1 Sepioteuthis lessoniana
CCCCATCGTACCTGGTTTAATCACTGATACCAACGTCGCTTCAATAGAGAACTAATGGCATAATTGAACTATTCTTAGCCGTGTTCGCACGTGCACGTGAGTAACCCCCACACTAAACTCGATCTTTTATTAGAATCAGTTGTCTCAAGAACATGGAGGAATATCAATATTTACCAATCCAAATATGATGGTAGAATGTTACCTCACGTCTTCTCATTGTTCGTTTTATTTTTAGTTTTTATTGTCAAAGTCGCCCCAGGCAAGGCTAGATGGCCACTTCAAGTAAAAAGTTACAAAATGACAAAGTGTAAAAATTTAACAAAAGAATACTACAAAGGAATGACAAAGCAATAATCCAAACTAAGACAGGATAAGACACTTATTAACCCCGGATTTAAAAATAGTGTAAATGTTAGGAAGTAAAATAAAAAAAATTGACATCATAACAGCTTTTTTTCTTTTGTTTTTTTAATTGCCCGTGTGTATCTGCGTTCTTTATAGCATTTTGATTTTAAACAAACAATTGTTTTTCAGCCGCCATTCACCCCGCTGATAAGATGCAAACAGTATCACTGTGGAACATAGCTAGCAAGATGTTGCAAAGTTCTTTCCTCAGGTGAGTAAACTTTCTACCTACGTTCTGAAGTAAAGCTGAGATGAAAGAAGCCGATAATACCAAGTTTCGACGGCGACTTGTACTGAGTGTCAGAGACGTATATTTAGCCAGCTTGTTTTCCTTGGTGTTTTAGGCGGTCGATTCTGGGTCCAGGGATGATTTGACGAAGTTGCCCCTTGAAAATGTATCGTAACAGGTAAAGTCCTATATCACCAACTAATCGACCTTAAACAGAAAAGGAGTTATTTCATCAAGTTGGTTGCCGTCAACTCAGTTTTTATTTATAGGCAAAATTTTTTTATTGATCACTTATAACTTTATACACCTCTTGGATTATTATCTTGGATAATAAACAACTTCCTGTCTGAAATAACCATCGACGTTGCATTTTGGGAAAAATGATTTTCTAATTACTATGAAAAAAAAAACATAACTCATCTAAGCCATCTAATGCCACATTTCCTGAGAGGAAAAGAACATGCAGCCGTTATTGGTTTTACTATTTGGTTTCACCTTTTTAAAACTTTGTCCTTTCTGGGTTTAATATTTGTTAAGTCCCTTTTATCTCGTATCCGGACGATATTCTCGATATTTTAGTACTCTTTGTCCACGGACACGTCGGCGACGAGTACGCAAACGAACAAAAATTTATAATTCATCCTATTTACCTGAATTGATTCGTCAGGGTTATTTCACGGATAATGATAATAATAAAAAAAAATGTTGAGGAATTATTGCACGGAACAATGTATCAGAATGATAAGCAAAATAAAATTAAACACAATGGCAATTTCAACATGTAAAATACATTTATTCCGTTAGCATTCAAGTAACAAAATAACATAAACACATAATAAAAATCAAAAGGTATACCGACAGGATTTATCTGAAGAGTGAAGTTTAACGTGAATACTCGCTATAGACATGATAGAAAATTATGTTCTCTCAGGCTTCTTTGTTGCCCATTTTCCCGCACGTGGTCATACCTTTTCATCCCAACTGCTTACGCCACATATTTCTTTTCATCTGTTCATGTCACATTTCTCTTTCCAACCATTCACGCAGCGTGTCTCTGCTCAACTGTCCGGTTTTAAGCTAACTTGTCCCGCCCTCCAATTCGCGCCGGCTAGGCAAAAGGGATCTCATTCTTTCTACTCCAGGAGTTTCCGGTCAGCAAACTTCCACTACTCTTCTCCCGTGTGTCTGTTGGTTGCTGCTAGTGACAGTCACATACTAAACTGGGATCTGTAATTTTTATTGACCCAGAACTTCGTTCTAATCATTTATGAGCAAACTGGAACTAAACCTTTTTCAGTGATATATTTTCTGTATTTTGTAATACCGTTTGATTTGGGAGATCTTCCAATAATGCCAATGATAAAATGATTTTCGGCGCATCATCATCCAAATAGATTATACTATATTTTACACTATATCTTTTTTTACTCTTTATTTTTTTAAATTAGTAAAGATCGCTAAGACATATATTGTGAGCATTTAAGTCCTATTCTCTATGACAGCATTTGTTTTGTTGGAAAACAATGCAAACAAAATGCTTTCCTTTTTAATCAATTTGTCATTAACAACTACAATTTAAAAAATGATTTGTATGAAAATAAAAAAAGGATGGTTTGGTATATTTTTCATTGTTGTCAGTGATCGAACCAAAGTAAAATCCAAAGATTTAGATTACTGCTTTTCAAGGCTGTAATTATTGCATGAGCATTGTAAGTAGTGTTTATGATAACGCATAAATTCGTGCAAAAGATGATTGCATGTTTTAGTTGTTAAGTCAATAATCTTTATTTTGTTAAAAATATGAGACGTGGAAAGAAGAGAAAATCATAATCAACATGTATAAAACGCAATTTTGTGTAACACTTTTCTGAATAGAAGATTCCATTACAGGAAAATGTCTGAACTGCATATCTCTATAAGGTGGAATTTTTGGTGACGTCGAAGAAAAATAATGTAACCTTATTTTTAAATTGATTGTATTTTTATACTATTCACAGGTTAGTTAATGCAAAACCATCTTTGTAGAAGAACAGTAGTGATACTGTTTAACTCATACCAGGGCAAATAAGGGGATTCATGCCTTTCCCAAAGGTATTAGACCGAAAGTGAACGTAATAGCGCTACTGAAGTTCGAACTCGTTTACTACGATATCGCAGTCCAGCACATTAGCCACTACCACAAGGACTCCTCCCAAGATACGCTGTTTATTGAATGTCATTTACAACTTTAATGATTGGTTGGTTTTATAGCATGTCAACCCTTGTTGGGTTATTTTATGCTGAAGTCACTGGAACAATTATAGTTCCCAATTATATACGATAAAAAATATATCTTCAGAATAATTTTAAACGTGTAAACACTTTTTTTTATCTCATGCAGATATATTTGATCCAAAGATCGAACCCTTACAAGTACTACCATTTTGAGTCAGAGTAATAACAGTGAATGGGTGATCCCATATTCCCCAAAGCTCCAAGATGCAGTTTAGTGTCATACCAAGGAAATTCTTTTTGAATTGGTCTTGTCCTTCTGCAGAAAATTCAATTGGCGTATACTAGATCCAGCTTACTGGGCATTGTATTAAAAGAACTCTTAAGCTACAACTGGCTCGGGAGACAAACACAAAAGGAATCAAGTAGAGAAGCAATTGTTATCTTTACTTAATTTTACCATTAGTTTCGTTTAATATCCAGAAAGTATTGAATCTAAACAAGTAAATGCAGATATCAATTATTAAATTGAAAATCGGAATTTGTATAAGTAGTTACTTTTCTTTTCTGCGCACAAGGATGACAGAAGGACCTTTCAGAATTAAGTATGCCATCGTTATTAGTTTAAAATAATAATTATTATTATTATTATTATTATTATTATTATTATTATTATTATTATTATATTTTTTTTTAAATTGATAATACGCGGAAAAATAAGAAGTATAGGCCGTGTGTTGACGGAGATGAAACAGTTAATCACATAAATCAGTGCAGCAAACTGGCGCAAAAGTAATACAAGAGTAAGCACGACAGGGTGGGAAAAGTGATCCAGAAGGAATTGTGCAAAAGATTAATATTTGACCATGCTGACTTATGAAAAATGCACAAATCAGAATCTTTCCTAGAAAATGAGACCAATAAAATTCCTGGGGTTTTGAGACACAAACGGATCACCAAATTCCGACTAGAAGGCTGGACCAAGTATTAATTAACAAGAAAAAAAGAACTTGTCATCTTATGGACTTTGCCGTACCAGCTGATCACAGAATGAAAATGAAAGAAAGCTAAACGATAAACAAATATTTTGATCTAGCCATAGAACTGAAAAAGCTGGAACAGTCTCCAGAGGCCTGAAAAAGAGACAGAAGGAACTGGAGATGAAAGAAAGAATTGAGTCCATCCATTCCACAACACTTTTAATATCAGCAAGAATACTTAGAAGAGTCCTGGAGAGCTGAGGAAACTTGCTGTTACTCAGACGAGTAAAAACCCTCTATTTAAAATTGGTGTGGAAACTCAAATCGCCTGATACGGATAACAATTTAACCCAAATAAACGCCAAACGTAATATATGTTGAAATTAGATGCTGATACAATATAACTTGGGGAATTAACATTCTCTTTGAAAATTCTATGATTCTTAATAAATTGACTGATCCTATTATTTGGGTAATTAGCATTGTCACCCAACCTCCATCATATACACATATTTCATAAGGAACCCAACCTTAAGCATAAGAATGTAGAATTTACGCAGACGTAAATTTTATTTCAGTGTTAGTCACGTTGCAACACTGTAGTCAAAGAAAACAGTATGTAGTTATTCAAAGGATTGCATCATACGTTAGCCTCATTCTAGCATCCATTTCGCTGTGCAGTTTTTCAAAGCTGTATGTATTTCACGAATAAGTCATACAAACGTGTGGATATTTCGGTACGTCCTCTCGGCTGTTGTATGCGACACGTCAGTCTAACAAAGGGCTCATGGGCGTATGCACGATGACTGTTACGTCACAGATGCAAAATCGAGGGGTGGGATTTCCCAGTGCTAGGCACGGCTCTTTTGAGTTTTTGCTGCATTCTATTCGAAGGCTGGGGGAGATAAACTCATTACAATCCCAGTCCAAATGTAAGAGACAAGTTTAATGTGGAATTTACTCCAGTATGAACTTACCAACAATTCGATAATATTGCATCTCGTTGATAAATATTGAAATATTGCGAAACTGTATGTACACAGGAACAAAAGAGCTCAGTGCAACCAGCTTTATTAAATTTCAAAGTTCTCGATGACGAGTCCGCGCGTTTCTGAGGTTTCCCTTTGTAGATTTAGCTTTCTATGACTACTATTATAAGAAATTCCAATAGTTTAAATACAAGTTGGTAGAAAGATGGCTGCATCCTTTTTAAAACCATATATATATAGGAGAGTGGGGGGTTTGAAACAATTTTTACAAAAATATTTATTTTTCCAATACGGCTATATTTAAACATCAGACATAATTATTTTCTAGGATACATCTGTGTGTTTCAAATTCAACCATAAATTTTAAAGGGTTTACAAGATCACTGGAAAAATAAATATTCCCCTGCATGTTCCAAAATACCCAACTATCAGGTAAGTTAGAATATTCTATGAGATATACTGGAACCATAACCAGTAATCGATACAAAAAATTATTAAATTCAAGAATTACATTGACATGATTAATTTTTTTCCAGTGAATTTTATTTTTAATCAGGCTGGCTTAATTTATCGAATCCCATATAAATAGGCTTCATTTTTATATCAATCATTTTTTTATTTTGGTTTAAAGTTTCTGAGGAAAACGCTCCAACCTACCATTTTTGTATTGATCAGGAAGAATACAAATTATATCCTAGTCTTCATATGTTCATAGTTTAGTATCAAATGCCATAGCAATTGTAGGAAGTGTAAAAGTTATTAAAACGAACACTTTTCAACATTTTTATTGTTAGCTCATTAAACTGATTAACTTCAGTAATCGGAGCAAAATAATATTGAACACTTTCTTGCAAACTACGTAAGGACATAGTCAACGACTCCTGCACTTGAAGGGTATCAACATTCTCATCTATTTGTAGCATGATCACTGCAAAACGGATCATTTTCACTAGATTTTACTTTTAAGAAAACAGTTTTTACAAATATCACTATCAATATCTTGTGTGGCGTGTACAGGCTATTGCTTTGCAGTTTCTCTTATCTGCCTGCTCGGTCATTTCTAATAATTCAGGAGTATCGAAAAGGATTCTAGTTCTTATAGGTTTTATCCCACTTTTCCTCTTCCTTGTATTAGATTTACAAAATGTCCAGATTCGTTCACATGTTAAGATATCTGAATCAGATGGACCGGGTTAATTTACAGCTCTTGGGATCAATGAAATAATTCATGTAAAACAACTTGTGGAATCTTCTGTTGTAGTTGAAACTGCTATGCTTACTGTACAATTTGTCACTCCAGAAAAGATATAGTATGCATCAGTGAAGATATTCCTGTCAAGAGAAATGCCAGTTACACAAAATCAGACTGGATGCTTATAGGAGACAGGAAAAGTTTTACCAGCTAATCAAGGAAGGTCATAGATTATAATAGCTGTCCCTTCGTTTTCATTCATTCATACATTAGCAATGACCCTTGAAGGGACGAAAAACATCCTTATCTGAGGCATCTTCTTAAGTGAGCAATGAGGGAATTACGATTCAGTTTCTGGTCATAGTCACTGAGCTTGCTCTTCACCGGTGCGACTTTTGTAAGAGTCAAGAAACAAGAGCACATTTTTCTTTGGATTGCGATTCACATGAGCAACAAAATATTTTAAAAAATATAAAAATGTGTTGCTGTCATTCTAAGAGATGTATCTCACCAATGGAACCAGTTTTGTTACCAAAGCATGGGTGTGACAAATGTTTTGGTATAAAAGTGATAAATATCCATATAAGCTTGGACAATCTGAGAAGGCTTAGTTGAAAGGTTCCAACAAGGCTCTCCTAAAAAAGTTCCAATAAATCTCTGGTATTATTATCATCAACGAAGTTAATGTGAACAAAAGTAATTTGCCAACACAAATCATTTATTGCACTATTTCATTTAGGTACTATTAAATAATCATCATCATCATGTCGTACCGCTAGCACGGATATCCCTGACCTTCTCTCGCTACTTCTCCCTACCGTTCATCGCCTCTGGCGGGTCTTCAGGACTACATCCCGTATCCTCACAGAGCTGCTGTATGTATGTTCGAGCTGGCCGTCCTGCTTTTGCTCGGCCATATGTGGGGGGCCATTAGAGTGCATCACTTATGAGCTATTCCCTGCTTCTCCAGCAGTGTCCTGCATGTCTGGTTCGTGTAACTTGGATAGTTTTCGTGATGGGAGGTAGATGGCCGTATAGTTGGTGCTTCGTGGGGTGTTGCCTCCAGGACTTGTTCAATATTGCTCGCGGCATTCTTGTTTAATTGCCGTCTAGCTTTTTCTCCAGCCGTTTTGTTAGCGCCCAAATAGTGCATCCATACAGCAGTATCAATAAGGCCGTTGCTTGGAAGAAACTGCGTTTCGTTTTATCGGTCAGGTCTGACTTCCATATGATCGATAGCTTATCGATAGCTGACCACTCCTTTGTTAGGCACGTGTCGATGTCTTTTTCGGTTGATGAGACTGCTTCCTAGGTAGGTGAACTTGTCTACCATTTTCAGAGAGGTTCTGTCTAGTGTGGAAATGTCGCCTGTTTGATTAAAGCACATGTATTCAGTGCATTGACATGGACGCCAATGCCTGCAGGGGCTTGTGCCAAGCTATGCAGTAGTGTTTCGGCTTGGTTGGGTGTATTTGCCAGAATCGCTATGTCATC
>OY757938.1:50410475-50432975 GCA_963585895.1 Sepioteuthis lessoniana
TGATTATGCATTTCGTGGATTTGGCAGAAATGCATGCATTTGGTTTTATTGCGGGAGATTTTAAAACCATTTTTCATGGTCCATTTTGATATTTTGTTGATGCATTATTGTATTTTCCTTTCTATGGTCACCATGTTTTTAGAAGTGTAACAAATGAGGAAGTCGTCGACATATAATGATCCATTGATTTCTGGGGGTAGTCAGGTTGTTATTTTATTTATTTTAATCATGAATAGGATCACGGATAGGATACTACCCTGAGGTACACTTATTTCTCGTTGTTTTGAATCGGAGAGTGTATTATTTATTCCTGTTTGGAACGTCCGGTCTTCTAAAAAGTGTTTTAAAAAGATGGGGAGTGCCTTTTTGCTGAGATCTTTGAGGTCTTTGAGTATGTCATATGGCCAGGTTGTATCATAGGCTTTTTCTATGCCAAAGAGGACTGCGACTAGATGTTCCTTTTTGATGAATGAAATATATATCTAATAAAAGATAAATATATAATATAATGTATATGCATAAAGTAAAGTTAGCGACCGTAGTCGAGGATGACAAGAAGGCTCCCTTTTCAATACCTACAACACCGTGTGGGGGAGGGCACAACTCCTTTCCCAGAATTGCACCACTTTACCCTTGATACGCACCTTATATTGCTGAGTGTTAAGCAAGTAGGTATCAAGTACCATTTTTAAAGTCTTTGGTATGATGCGACCTGGGATTGAACACAGGTCTCCCGGATTATCGGCGAACACTCTACCTACTAGATCAATGAACGGGACAATTGATATATATAATATATAAATGATATATATAATATATATTTAATATAATATATAATATATCAAAATATATAATATATACTTAATATGATACATTTAAAATAATATATGTATTAAATATAATACATATAATATGATATATATGATATATATTATATGATATATATGATATATATGATTATATTATATGATATAATATCAATAAGGTATAATATATATATGATATATATATATATATAATGTCTATATGATATAATATATATAGAATATAATATACGAGGATCATTAAATAAGTTTCCAGACTTTTTTCGTATGTGCACTTTTATTGATAGTACACACATGAAACTCTAGTCCCCTTCGGAATTATCTCCTCCGGCTACAATGCACTTGTACCGTTACAACAACTTCTGGAAGGCCCCATGGAAGTCCTCTTGTGTGAGTGTGTTAATGACCTTCGTCACAGCCTCTTTCATCTCCTCAATTGTCTCATAACGACAGCATCTGAGCTTAGGGAATAACCTAAAGTCCCAAGGAGCAAGGTATGGACTCTAGGGAGGCTGATGAACTGTCTTGATGCCCATCTTGGTCAAATAGTCTGTGACAAGGATGGAGTTGTTGACTGGTGCATTGTCCGGGTGGAAATGCCACTGAGCCAATTTGAAGAGTGCTGGCCTCTTCCGACGGAGTCTCTTCCTGAACTCCCTTAAAACCTCAACATAGTAACCCTAACCCTAACCCTTTGGCAAATCACCTTTTGTTCTTGACTTCCTTACTCCTCCACACCTCTTATCATTCCTCACAGACTCCTTGCCTTCCTTGAATCTCTTATGCCACTCAAAAACTGATGCTCGATTCATGCAAGGTGCTCCAAAAGCAGTTTGAAGCATTCCATACGTTTCTTTGGCTTTTTCCAAGTTTAAAACAGAATTTAATTGCATATCGTTCTTCTAAAGTGTCCTCATGTCCAGATTGCATTTTTAAAATTCACCAGCTGTGACAATCAGGTTTTAGCAGGGTATATTCCAATTCATGTTGTAGCTATTCATTTGAACCTGAAATCGTAAAAATTGGTCAGCAATAACATACTAAATTTTCAAGAGTCAACGACAATTTCAAATGGCTGTACAAAAACTGTCTGGAAACTTATTGAATGCAAAACCTATATATATATATATATATATATATATATGTATATAATATATATATATATAGATAAATAAAAATGTAATTGTTTGATACTAACCGATAATCTCCAGTTTTATACCACTAATTGGCTTGAAATTTTCTGATAGTATTTTATTCGAATTCAGGAGTCTTTTTATATACTTATTATCCAAAAATATTACAATAGTTAAAAAAGATATTTTTAATAAGTCGTTTTTCTCCGAGAAAAGCCGATCGCAAATTGTGAAGGTAAACATTACTTCCGTTTTCCAAGAATTTTACACGTAAATTTTTTTTTATGCTTTATCACTTTTCTTTCTTTTTGGTTAACTTAAACAGAGACACTAAACTTTAAACCATATTTCGTTGGTTCAGTAGTAAGTAATTTTTTTTTATTCTAACGAATTGTTTACAAAATATTTTCTTTTTTTTTCAACATTTTTCAAAGAAAGACATCCATTAAAAAGTTTTCTTTCTTAAACCGTTTTCCAAGAATTTTACACGAGAATTTTTTCTGCTTTAATCACTTTTCTTTCTTTTAATTGGTTTAAAATTTTGTGTGTGTATTTTATTCGAATAAGGGCGTGTTTAATATACTTAATATCTAAAAATCTATATAAATGAAAATGTAAATGTTTGTTACTAACCGATAATCTCCAGTTTTATACCACTAATTGGTTTAAAATTTTGTGAGAGTATTTTATTCGAATACAGGCGTGTTTTTATATACTTAATATCCAAAAATATTACAATAATTAAAAAAACATTTCTAATAAGTTATTTTTTCCCCGAGAAAAGCCGAACACAAATTATGAAATTAAACATTACTTTCGTTTTCCAAGAATTTTACACGTGAATTTTTTTTTCTGCCTTTATCACTTTTATTTCTTTTTTGGTTAACTTAAACAGAGACACTAAACTTTAAACCATATTTCGTTTAAATTTCTTTTTATTCTAACGAATTATTTACTAAATATTTTCTTTTCTTTTTTCAACATTCCCTTTTTTTTGTTTAAGTTCAACGAAAGACATCCATTAAAAAGTTTTCTTTCTTAAACCATAGTTCGTCGGTTCAGTAGTAACGAATTGTTTACTAAATATTTTATTTTCTTTTTTCAACATTTCTTTTTTTTTCTTTAACTTCAACGAAAGACATTTCTTAATAAGTTTTCTTTCGTTTTATTATTATCAATAAGACACTAAACTTTAAACTATATTTCGTTGGTTCAGTAGAAACGAATTGTTTACTAAATATTTTATTTTCTTTTATCAATATTTCTGTTTTTGTTTAACTTCAACGAAAGACATTCCTTAAAAAGTTTTCTTTCGTTAATAAACTTTAAACTATATTTCGTTGGTTCAGTAAATTTCTTTTTATTTTAAAACCTTATTCTTAAATTTTTTCTTCATTATTGATATCCCATTTATTTTGTTTTTTAATAAATATTTTATTGTGTGCCAATTATCATGTTGCGAAATATCAACCAGCCCAAGCTTTGTAATGGCACACGTCTTTCAGTAAAAAAATCAATGACCAACATCATAGAAGCAACAATTTTGACATGGCCTTTCAAAGGTGAAGATGTACTCCTACAGCGAATTCCTATGATTCCAACAGATAAGTCATTTCAATTTAAGAGATTGCAATTCCCAATTCGATTGGCATCTGCAATGACGATCAACAAAGCACAGGGACAATATTTAGAATTGTGTGGCTTATATTTACACACTGATTGCTTCTCCCATGGGCAATCATATGTTGCCTGTTCTAGAGTCGGCAATCCAGACAATCTCTTTATCTACACGGAAACTGGAACTACCAAGAGTATTGTGTATCCACAAGTATTAAAAAATTAAACATATTAGAAACAAGCATTTTCTTTTTTTTTCCCCATTTAAACAAACTAAGCCACAGCAATGCGTGGCCAGGTACAGCTAGTATAATATATATATATATATATATATATATATATATATATATATATATATATATAAAACATATATATATAAAAAATATATATATATAATATATATATATATATATATGTATGTATAACATATATATAAAATATATATATGTATAATATATATAAAACATATATAAAAAATATATACATATATAAAATGTATATATAAAATATATATATACATATATAAAACATATATATATATAACATATATATATAAAATATATATATATATATACATATATATATAAAATATATATGATATATATATACATATAGAATATATATATATATATATATGTATATAAAATATATATATGTGTGCATAATATATAACATATATATATATATATATGTATATATATATATAATATGTATATATATATATATAATATGTATATATAATATGTACACACACACACACATATATATATATATATAATACGTATATATATAATATGTATATATATATATAAGTTGGCGACCGTAGTCGAGGATGACCCGAAGGCTCCGTTTTCATTAGCTACATCATCGAGGTGTATATAATATGTATATATATATATAATATGTATTTAATATGTATATATATATAATATTTATATATATAATATGTATATATATATAATATGTATATAATATATGTATATATATATATATATATATATATGTATATATATGATATGTATATATATATATAATATGTATATATATATTATATGTATATATATATATATATATATATAGAATATATAAATCTGCCAATTGGTTATTCCGATCTCTGGATATCCTTGCACTTTCCTCTGAACAATTAACGGTATGCCACCCTTTTTACTGTTTACGCTCCAACTCCTTGAGCTGAACCTGCAGCTATCTTCAAAGGACCCCTGCAAATGACAAGGTGATAATCCTTGGTGATTTCAATGCTAGAGTGGTCTAAGATACATATTTCTGGAAAGAAATACTTGGCAGACACGGCGTTGCTAAGTGCAACGACAACTGGCACTCACTACTGGAGCTTTGTTCTGAGCAGCAATTTGCCATCATCAACACCATCTTCCAGCAAAAGGACAGATTTAAAACCGCCAGGATGCATCCTAGGTCCAAATATTGGTACCTAATTGACTACATCCTTGTGTACAAGTGTGACCACAAGGATGTCATTCACTCAAAAGTAATGCCCAGCGCTGAATGCCACACCGACCACTGCCAAGTGCGCAGCAAATTTTGGCTGCTCTTCAAACCTAAACCAAGAATGGGAGGTCCCCCAAGAAAAAGTTCAATCTGAACAAAAAAATCAATATATATATATATATATATATATATATATATATATATATATATATAACCGGCCCTTTGACCTAGTATTTAGAGTGTTCGACAATGGTCTGGGAGAACAGAGATCAATTGCAGATCGTGACATGCCAAATCCTCAAAAATGGTACTCTATGCCTCCTTGCTTAAACACTCAGCCATATAAGGTATAAGGTAAAGTGGAGCAATCAAGCGAAAGGAGTAATGCTCTTCCCAACACCTCATGTAGTGACTATTGAAAGGGGAACCAACTTTACTTATATAAGTATTAACATTGTTAAGAAGTGTGAGAACCTTACCTATGTGCACACACACACACACACACACACACACACACACATATATATATATATATATATCATTATTAAAAAGTGTGTGTGTGTGTGTGTGTGTTTGTGTGTCCTGTAAGAAAGAGAGATAGACAGACAGAAAATAAGACAAACATAATTCAAGAAATCTTAGCCCCCCCCTGGAGAAATACACACACACACACACACACACACACGCACATATATATATATATATATATATACCCCGGACAAAAATACACGACCACTCTCAAAAATAAAGAAAAAGATATTGTTTAGAATTTTTGAATTATGAAAGTCAGAAATATGAAAGATAAGTTATAAAGACAATTAAATTTTAAATCTGAAGAAATTTTAATACATTTTTATATGTATATCGACATTTATGGAGAGTCTTATTTTTGTTCAAGTAAGTACTTCTTTATTATTGATGTATCGCGGATAGCATCATTCTCTAGCTGAAAAATCCATTCTTCTCCATTCTTATGGGAGAGATAAATTATTTAACTTCTTCACAAAATCTGCTACTTTTTAGTAACCAGACACTTTGTAGTTTAAGTTTTCCTGAAGATGAGAAGTCCTACCCCCAAATCATAAGAGATCCTCCTCCACTATGCCTTCTGGATAATTTTTTGCCTGTCAGTACTTCTGAAAGCTATCTTGACCATCTAAATTGAATTTCTTTTCGTCCGAGAAAACAACTTTTCGCCATTCTTTAGCAGTCATGGTTTGATATTGACGAGCATCCAGTTGTTTCTCTTTGTGCTTCATAGTTTACCTTGGACGATGAATTTTTTTCTTATGCTTAATTTTTTCGTTGTTCAAATGCCTTCTTATTGTTCAAGTACTGCAATCAGCATCTACTAGCGATTTCAATATTCTTGATGTTGACAAAGTTTTCTTTTTTACTTCGCGAACAATTCTTCTCTTGAATCGTGGTGATAATTTTTTTGGCCTGCCTGTCGATTTTCTTGTTCCATACTTATTTGGACTTTTCAAGTAATTGCAGATAACAGTTTTATTGTATCCTAAGGCCTTCGAAATTTCTCTCTGAGATTTTCTGACTCTATTCAGAGCTGTAATTTCGCCTTTCTCAAATTCAGATAATTTAGTTTCTCTAGCCATTTATGTTTTTAGTATTTTAAGTATTACAGTTTTGATAGATTTTATATTACGTAGACTATATGTAATAAATTTTTCAATTAAGTCCTTTTTTTCCTTCGTTTTTTATTGGTAGTCTTATATTCATGTCAAAAATAAATTTTAAAATTTTGCATAAATGTTAATATACATAACAATGAATTCAAATTTCTTATTCTAAATTTAAATGTTTCTTCGCCTTATCTTTCATATATCTGATTTTCATAATTTAAAAATTATAAACAATATCTTTTTCTACATTTTTGAGGGTGGTTTTATATTTTTTTCCTGTGATGTATGTTTAAAATTTCAACTTTGAAATTGGATGTCAATACAAATAGGAAAAAACTCATGATTCTGAACTTCATCTTCGTTATATGCTAGTATTTTAATCATAATCATATATATATATTATATATATATATATATATATATATATATATATATATATATATATATATATATATATATAGTGGTGGAAATAAGTATAAGACACTCCATTAAAGTGTTAATAATTTTCTTATTACTGCACTAATTCCTCTGAGAATTTGTGTGTGGTTCCTAGATATGATGAGTATTAGTATACATATTCGATTTTATAACAACTTTCCAACCCCCCCAAAATTAAGAAAAATACGTTTTTGAGGGTGGAAATAAGTATAAGACGGTTTTGAAAATTTGTATTTAACAGTAAAATTGTGCAAAATTCAATATTTACATATAATCCCTTTCAGTTGTAATACTTCAACACACCTGTTTCGCATTGAATCAATAAGTTTTCTGAGAGTTTCAGATGGAATTTCATTCCAATACTGTTCAATGCAGGATTTTAAAGTTTCTCTATCTTCAAATTGACGTTTATTTTTGTATACTCTTCTTGACACAATTCGCCACAAATTTTCTAATGGGTTTAAATCTGGAGACTTAGTGGGCCAGTCCAAAACTTCAATCTTCTTTGTTTTAAACCATTCTTCCATGAACTTAGATGTGTGTATGGCTGCGTTGTCCTGTTGAAAAATGGCATTATTGGTGTCGAGATTAATAAATGGGAAAAAAACCTTTTTCCAACACACTGATATATCGAGCAGAGTTTTGTTTTCCTTCCATCACTACTAAATCAGCCTTTCCAGACGTAGAAAAAGCTCACCAAACCATAACAGATCCACCTCCAAATAGTCTTTTTGAAAACAGCTGCTTCTCCTTTCTTAAATCATGCCAATAACACTGAAAGCCGTCGGGCTCATCCAAATTAAACTTTTTCTCATCAGAAAACACCATGGTTTCCTCTTTTCCCCTTTGTCCATGTTACTTTTTTCTTTACCCAATCTACACACATCTTGTGTTAAGCAGTTAAAGCAAGGGCCGTCTTCCTGTTTCGATATACAAGATTTGGCGATTTATGGAGAAGCTGACGAACTCTTCTTTGAGTGAGAGGTAAATTCTGAAATTTTTGCAGATATTTTGAGCTTGATTGGCCTTTAGAAGCTTCTCGAAAAAGTCGAAGTCTGGCTGCAATTGTGATTTTAGGTGGCCGACCTATACGTTTTCTAGTGACATACGATTGAGGGTCAGCGAGATAATTTCTCACAACTGTTCGGGACCTCGACAGTTCTCTTGCAATGAAACTTATAGATTCTCCTACCAGTTTATTGGCAGAAATTTGCATTTTTCCTTTTCATTAAGAGGGGAGTTTCTAGGCATTTTGCTGTAACTGTATTCAATTATGAAATGTTTAAATAGGACTAACGTGGTTTAAAATCATGATGTGTCTTTTTATAATCTACGCATGCACTTATTCTTCCTTTGGCATTCTGAAGCAAACCAGATATGCAATTTTACGAAACTGTCTTATAATTATTTCCACCCTCAAAAACGAAGTTTTGTTAATAACATTTTTTTGTGAAAAGTTATTATAAAATCGAACATGCAACTTATACCCATCGGATCTAGGAACCACACTCAAATTTTCAGGGGAATTAGTGCAGTAATAAGGTAAATCATCAACACTTTAATGAGGGATCTTATACTTATTTCCACCACTATATATATATATATATATATATATATATATGATTCGTTATGGTTTAGTTATTTCATTACTTGCTCCCTGATGATTGTTCCAATTAAGGCCAAAAGTACTTAGGAAACATACGGTGCCTTCCTAAATTCATTTCTTCTAAAAATCAAACGACTCATACGAATCTTTGAACGGATCAAAGATAGAATTGGCAGACACGAAGTGCTGTTCTTATTGAATCTAATATGCTTGAAAGAGAAAATATAGCCTACACACACACACACACACACACACACACACACACACACACACACACACACACACACACATATATATATATATATATATATATATATATATATATATATATATATATATATATATGTGTGTATAATGTGCATATACATATTAACAAAAAAAAAATTCGATGTGTTCAGCTAGCATATATAAATAGAACGGCTGTATATGTACAATGCACGTATATATTCTTATTTCCTTTTGTCAATTGACAGTACTGTTATTTACAATGCTAGACTTAATTTAGGATGAGCACAGACCCTATTTTATGTCAGTCTTCCTTGTCGGGAAAAACATTGCTACTTCAGTAGGAAATCGACACTTGGAATCCTGTTTCTATTCGATAGTGTGAGGTGTGGTTATTGAATGATGATACGAATGCTGTAATGCAGTTTTAATGAAAACATACTTTTCAGTTTCATTTTCTCCTTCAGTTGTATTCTGGTGATCTACTGATCAAGCAATGCATTAAGTTTTGTCTCAGAAGCTCCGTCACAGCGCTACCAAAGTTTACATGTTTGTATCAAATATAATACTTTTGGCATTCTTTGATACATTTCGTAGCACGTCCAAAGAATTTTGAATATTTTACACCTTTAGACAAAAAATAAATAAATGATAAATAGATTTTTAAAAAAACTTTGCCCAATCAGCTGGGGCTGTAGAATACCCTGATTGCACCTCTGCAGAGGGGTAAGACCACACTCCCAACGAGTGTCCTGGTATGACTCTAAAACAATCTGATGGTGAGGTTCCAGTAATGCTGGAGCTTTGAGGAATGCAGAGCACCCTTTCATTGCCATCAGTCCCAGGTCCACTCTAGCCCGGAGTGGTAGCACCCGATAGGATCCTATCTATAGGTTAAATAGAACTAAACTGCGTATTTATGCTAAACTGAATTGTTTAAATTAGAACCGTTTGACTATACCGAAGAGCTTGAAATAGAAATGTTTTTGATAATTAAACTGTGTACTTAAATTTAAACAGCGTACTTATGCTAAACTGAATTGTTTGAAATGGAACTGCTTTTATATGCTAAACTGAATTGTTTGAAATGGAACTGTTTGTGACATTGTAACTGTACTTATGCTAAACTGAGTTGTTTAACATAGAACTGTTTTAACATTTAACTGTGTGTAAACAAAATCTATACTTATAGTAAACTGAATTGGTTGAATTAGAACTGTTTGACTTAACTGAATAGCTTCAAATAGAAATGTTTTTGACAATTAAACTGTACTCATGCTAAACTGAAATTTTTGAAATAGAACTGATTATTTGTATAAAAATTGATTTGGTATAAAATAACCAACAAAGGTTGATATTCTATAAACCCAAACAACCAACCAACAAAATATTCATGTTTACTTTGTATATAACCATGAACTTCTTGCTAATGTCTCAATTTTGTTGTCAAAATTCTACCAAGATTTTGATATGTGAAGTAAGAGTGAATGACAAAAATGAAATTGCAGAATATGAGATGAGAAAGAAGGTGATTATTTTAAGGAAATTTAACATTTACCAATTTTTTTAACTTAACAAATAACCGAAAAGATCTCTATAAGACACAATAAAAAGCGAAAATCTTTTTTAAATAGAAGAGAAGGCAAGTTCGTTTTTTTTTTTTCAATTCAAAAAGGCACTTTATTTATACTTTGATTAATTCTTTATTTGGTTTCTTTGTCTTTAATGGCATCTCAACTTTCATGGATTACTTAGCGCTGAGGCCATTTTTGTAGGACATTAGTGCTACTATTAAACCAATAGCTGATGGGGAATAAGTATAGTTGCGGGTGGCAGAAAGGTTTTTGTCAAAGGAAATGTACTCAATGAGTCGAATGCAAATACTGGATGAGGGGGGTTGTGTTTCAATTCGCGCAAATGTCTTTTGGAAGAGCATGAATCCTTCTCTGTTGGAGCTGACTGATTACTTTAACCTTGGTATCGCAACCGGTCAAGGAAAGGAAAAACACTGAATTCAAAAATGAAACGTTGTTCAGGAGAATCTGTGGCACACTAGTGCACCATTCTTCTGTTGTCAATTGAGCCAAAAGGTGTAGTTGGTCCTACTCAAGCTTTCACCACAATAAACAAAAATACCTGTGGAAACAGTCTTGCGTTTTTTTTTGTTTTTTTGTTTTTTTTTGTTCTAATCGCTTATGATCACTTACCTACCGATCTTGACTATATTCACTTTCATGCATCATTTACCTTTAGTACTCTGAGTCCCCACGAACAAGCGCCCCACGAAAGAGTTCCTAACTCACCCTAAGCTTCTGGCTGAAAAATCGCCAAAAATTTTGTAACCTGTTGAAAATATATAGATTATTAAATAACAGATTACATTTTATTGGCAATAGCAATGTAAAAATAAAGCTGAAATTCAGGTTGCCTGTATATATGTAATTCTCTGTAGTGGCAGAAATTCTCGTCGTGTTGATTACATCCCCGATACTTAGTTAACTCGCTCTGAAAACCATTTCATTATTAATATTTTGAAGTATCATTTAGCACCTAATTCTCTGGCAGGCAAAGAATGCTGAGTATTGTTTTCAGCTCGCACACCAGTTGTATTTAATACCTGTGTACCTGATAGATAAGTGATTAATTGATATATAATTATTTACTTCGGATTTGAACCGATTTGGGTACGTTTTAGACAGTGATGTTGGTAGGATTGAAAAATTTGGGGGTGGGGAATCATGATACGTCGTTTTCTACTTCGCTTCTAGAACTGACTCGAAACTGGTTCCTTTGAAAGTAGACTTGGTTTTAAGAAAAGATAAAAAATCACAAAATGTTAGATCAGGCAAATAGGGAGGGTGATGAAGTACTCTGATGCGCTTCTATGTGAGTGCTAAGCGTGATGACATGTCGTCTTGGTAAAGAATGAAACCAATTTTCTACAGCTGTGGCCTCTTTCTTCAGAACTTTTCTCACAAAGTTTCTAAAACCTGTTTATGATAGAGTTGGCTCACTGTTATTCTATCTGGACCCCAATTTTCAATAATTACGGCTGTAATGTAAAAAGAAATCCAATCAAGATGCCTTTGACCTTAAAGTTACGTAGCGGAACTTTCTTCATTCTTGGTGACGAAGGTGTTTTTCAGTGTTTTGTCTCAAGATCATACTGGAAGATTCAAGACTCCTAAAATATGATTACACTTAATTTCCTTTTTTAAATTAGGTTTGCTTCAATTTATAAAAAATAAATGTCCGCCAAATTCGCTTGTGATTTTCCTTTTTATCAGGGAAAAGGACTTTTCTAACTAATACAGAGCTGTTTTTTTATGTTCTAATCTCCATGCAAAATTTGCTTTAACCGTCATTTTATCGATGGAGATCATTACGGTAATAATTATGACACTTATTCAGCGATCATTTAGAACGATTTCTTCGAATTTAATAACATTTTTGTCAGTCCTTGATGTCTATGAATGTTCACAACGTTCATTCATCTTCAACATCGTTTCTACTTGCACAAAATCTCTTATGCCGCTTGCCCATAAGTACACGCTATTTAATTTCTCTCCCATAAAATTCAGTATACAGAAAGATTCGATTGCCATTTTCAAACTTCAAATTGATGCGTTGCTCGATTTTAAAATGACAGCTTTTTATGACACATAAGAAAAATATGTTTAAGTAACGGGTAACTGCGAAATGAAGACACGAGCGCACTGAAAGGTTCATAGGCGATTTATTTTTGCCCAGTGGAGATAAAAGGATAACATGGAGGAATGCATAAATTATACTGTTCCGCCTAATTACGAACTTAATGTAAAAAACCGATAACAATAATTTTTTCTGTTTGTTTGTAAAAATGGACTTTGAAATTATAAAAAAAAATGTTATATCAATCTTCATGCGTCCATAAATACGGGAGTATGTTAGCGCTCACAATCGCTGGTGAAATTGGCAGCTGAATAGATTCTGCTTCCTTTTCCCGACATTGGTAGAAATATATAACTGATTGGTTGATTTTATGGTATGTCAACCCTTGCATTATTGAATTCTGAAGTCAATTTTCAAGCAGTTATATGGTTTCAAATAAATAATAATGACTTTAATCCTTCGTGAATAATCTTTTAAGTAAGAATTCTTGATGACAATAATTTGCACCTAGTTATACAGTTTCAAGTATTTCTATCTAATATAAATAATTTTCAAACAGATCTATTTGACCCATAATTATGACCCTAACATGTATGACCACTCTGAGTTAGACTGAACCGAGAAGTATTGGCAACGAAGTAGTGACTTCACACTCTTCAGATTTCTATAACCGGAACTTCATAATCGATTACAATTCGCATTATCGCGCAGGAATTCGACTGGGACTGTAGAATACACCGACTGCATCTCTGCAGAGGGGTAAGATCCAGCACCATCCCACCCAACGAGGATCTCGCATATGACACTAAACCATCTAATGATGAGGTTCTACTCCTAGAGTTCTGCGGAATGTACAGTACCTTTTCATTGTCATTACTCCTAGGTCCACTCTTGCTGGGAGTGGCATTACATGTTAGGGTCTCATCTATGGATCAAATAGAACTGTTTAATCATTTACTCTACTTGAAACAATTTTACTAAGTGCGAACAAATGACTGATGTTAAACTGAATTATTAATTTTTAATAGTAATACTTGGAACCCTTTAACTGTGGCAAATAAATGAATAATTTTAAATAGAACTGGGCAAATAAAACTATGACATTTAGATAGCAATACTTAAAACCATTTAACTGTGTACAAACAAAAGAGCCTAGGTTCGTTTAAAAAAGTTTACCTACAAACTATTCATTTACTAATCATATATATTTAATAAATATGTATGAATAGGATTTGTTATTAAATAACCTATACGGGCTGATATGCCGTAAAACAATCAACCACAGCATATCGACTTGCATATATATGTGTGTATATGTATGCGTGTTGTAAGACAGCAGTCGTTCATTTAAGCATGTTTCATTAAATAATAAAGACAAATTTTGTCTGTATAATTTATTTAAGATTCTTTCAACTTTTCTGATAAGTGTCTTGGTTGAAATTGGTAGATGAATTTCTCAAAATTGTCCCGTGCGCTTTTGGACCCTTCATAGGCCATCATTTTTTAAAAATACAAACACACTTTACACAAGCAAGCCCTGATGATGGCCTATTAAGGGTCCGAAAGCGCTCGGGGCAATTTTGGGAAATTCATCTACCAATTCCAACCTGAAACTAAGACACTTATCAGAAAACTTGAAAGGATCTTAAATAAATTATACAGACAAAATTGTCTTTATTATTTAATGAAACATGCTTATATATATATATATATATATATATATATATATATATATATATATATATATATATATATATATATATATATATATATATATATATATATATATATATATATATATATATATATATATATATATATATATATATATATATATATATATATATATATATATATATATATAAAGCTCATAGGGTGTCCAGTAGCATAATGGATGTAAGCGTAACAGATACAAGCTTATGGTTAAAGACTTTCTAAGTAAATTCATCTGATCATCAGAAAGTTGCAGGTTCAATCTTGACAATAGGTAAATAACCAGGAATACTTACTATAGCTTAACACTTGTACCCAGTTATGGCTAATGGAATTAGAACAATCTACTTCCGTGAATTAAATAAAGGGTTCTGTTCGAAGTTCTGCCTAGTCAAACGAGTTCGACATAAAACACCTGAAGAATGCATCGACCGAAACGTTGTAATAATAACAATAAAAATGGAGACAATTGTCCGAATACAGTAAAGAATTGAAAAAAACCCGCATTATTGTTCGTTGTTATTTTTTATTTCTATTTTTTATGAAAACTTTTAAAATTTGATTCGTATCTTTGAAATATACTCTAGATATATCTGCGTGTATGAACATACCTGAACAAAATCAAGTTCAAAAGGATATGTATAAAGTGTTAGTGTTTTAAAGAATATATATATATATATATATATATATATATATATATATATATATATATATATATATATATTTCAAAACAATCTACGTAGAGTAACTTTACATATTCATCTAACGGTTAATCAAACTGATCTCAACGCAGTATAATGAGAAATTGTGTCGTTAGCAAGAGTCAGTATTTACTTAAATAAATTTTAAAAAAGAAAAAATTAGTTGGAAGGAAAGAGAAAGCAAAAAAGAGAGAAAGAATTCGAGGAGATTGAATAAATTAATCCATACGCAAAGAATATATATATATATATATATATATATATATATATATATATATATATATATATATATATATGGGAAAACTCTAAATAGATCCGACATTATGAAAACGTATTGAGATGAAAAAAAACAAGCAAATATTTCAACAAATAAAATCATCCTCTGAATGATATTGAAAATAATATATCTTAAATGATATTTTGACAGGAGATTTTAGTTGATGAAAGCCCTGATCGGAATTTCAAAAATTAAACCACTTAGACACTGAAGAAGTAATCAAGTCTTTGTTTTCTTCCGATAAGAAACCAGTTTTAAAATAATATGTATTAGAAACTAAAGTTTTAAGGTAGTATATGCTAGAAAAATATTTTAAATGATATTTGAACAATACATAGATAGATGGATAGATAGATAGATCTTCATTTTTTCCCATAAGAAACCAAAGTTTTATGTTAAATTGGATATTAAAAATGTCGAGCAACTATATATATATATATATATATATATATATATATATATATATATATATATATATATATATCGCCTTCAACTTGCGTTTCACGTATTCGATTATCAGGTAAGTAGTAAATTAATAAAATAAGTTGTAAAAGAAAGAAATTTTGTGACTTTGAAAATTATTATATTTTCGGAATTTTTTTTTTTTTTTGCTATTTGATATTAATTGCATATTGTTCAACTTAAAAGTATTGAGCACAGTTTTTACTTACCTTGTCATGAATCGCATAGATCGAACAATCTACAGTGCAAATTTCTTATGTAAATTCTCCTAATAACTAGATGTCAGACTGCGTATTTACTGATTCGCCCCGTATATATATATATATATATATATATATATATATATATATATATATATATATATATTAAAGCATGTGACATACAGATCGAGAGAATGAAAGATAGAGATACAAAGTGAAAGGTGACTGTGAGAGAGAGAGAACAATTAGCATATAAACTTTACAAAATAAAGTAAAACTCATTCTTTCATTTTTATGAAGTTTTGACGGAAAAGACATTTCACATAACATATGAATAACAAATGCATAGCAAATATAAATGAATAAAGTAATTCATTAATGCATTGTACAACGTAAAAATAATGATAGAATAATAACGACATTAAAAATCATTATCAATAATGATAATTGTGAATATAATTAAGAAAAGATTAGAAAAAAAACAATTAGATAATTTTGAAAACAATAATGCTTTATTTTAGCTCTAAACAAACCGGATTGTTCATTTTATTTAATTTTTAAGAATGGGAAATTATTGTAACTCTGTTTTGAACATTGCGTACCTAGATGCAAATTCACATACCTTAAGAAAGTGTTTTTAACTACATTTTTAGGATTAATCGTATCTTTTCATTTGAATAATTTTTTCTTTGTTAGTTTTGTGGGTTGGATTTCAAGTATATTGACATGAAATATTGCTAAAAAAATAAAATAAAATATTTTTTAATTAGTTTTTCTTTTTCTATTTCTTTTTTTTAAAAGTTGATTGAAGTTCCGACAAGTTTTTATATCTCACGATAAAAAGATCAATTTTCAGAATTTCTAACGCAAATGTAATATACTTGCATTTTACATTATTTGACGACTCATGAACACTTTGGGTTCTCGTTATTGTATTGGTCCATTATGATATTGATGTTTCTGATTTGGTAGAAGTGAAGGATTCTAATTAGCATTTTTTAGTTGTGTCCGATATATTGCGAATTTAGATTTTTTTAATGAATTTCAGTGTGAATAATAATTTAAATCAGAAAATCAAATTATCATTCACTTGCAAATATAACGGGAATTTGCTTTATTCTCTAGGAAAATTTTAAGGGTATTTCTTTAATTTAAAAATAAATTTCATTATGATGTGCTGTTTTTGTTGGGTTATTACACACACACACACACACACACACACACACACACACACACACACACACACACACACACAAACATATTTATATATATATATATATATATATATATATATATATATATATATATATATATATATATATATATATATATTGACAAAACAATTATATCTTTAATTACAAGAATTGTCTTTTTGTTAATTAATGTTTTTGTATTACTCAAGTTTTGGTTTTGGTGTGGTTTTTTGGTGTTTAAGCCATTTATTAATTTATTTTTTCGAATAAAATAATATTTCGTCTTGAATGTAAACGAATTAACAATTTTCAATATCTCACCTAAAAAATTATTTTTTTGAAATTGCAATTGAACGATAAGTACATAATAAAACGACTTCAAGGAAAGAATTTACTTGCTGGAGAATTTTAAAGAATATACTCACTTGAAACATTAAAAGTTAATCAAATTAATATTTTTTAACAATCTAATATTTTAGCAATCTACAGTGTACAGTTATATACTTTTACGTGTATAATAATTTATATTATAATTTTCCGACTTTTGTATGTATATTACCGAAACACAATAAAAATGGCGCACAGAAGCGAGATTTTTGTTGAACAATTTCATTCAGCTTGAAGAATAAAGCAAATTCTAATGCAATTGGCAGTTTAATTATAATGGAGGAGGAGTGGTCTGCATTCGCACTTCCTCAAATCATTATAATTTCTCAATGTGCATAACTATTTACCGGTAATTATAGAACATTTTTATTCATTTATTTATTTACAATTAATTATAAATTCTAGAAATTGCATAACTCATCATGTTTTGATGGCCACCGAAGGCATAATAATAGGCAGTATTATTATTATTATTATTATTATTATTATTATTATTATTATTATTATTATTATTTCCTTAAATTGTTGTTTAGTACAATCCTTTTACTAAATCTTACACCTAAGGCCTGGGGTAAATAAAGACTTTTTTAAGAAACTATTGATTGGAAGATTTTATCAAAATACATAAGAAGTGTTAATTGCTCTGATCTTTTGTTTTAGATAAAGATTTATTATTATTATTATTATTATTATTATTATTATTATTATTATTATTATTATTATTATTATTATTATTATTCCTTTTCGAGTTTTTTAGCCGATGGTTTCTCACTGGAGTTTGAGCGAAAGCAAGTCTCCTCAAGTCTTTAGGACTCTTCTCAGTATTCTGACTGATATCAATAATGCTGTAATTTGGATGGTCTCCACTCGTCCTCTTATTTCCAAGTCCATCAGTCCTTGTACCAATCCTTTGGTGACTGTACTAAGAGCACCAATTACCATTGATATCATCGTCACTCACTTGAATAACGATATTATTCGTTAAAAATTACAATAAAAATATTAGTAAATGATTTTATTGTGGACCCAAAATTTTCGTTTTCCGTGGGTAAATAGAGAAAGAGAATCATATATTCAAGGTATGAATTTAACTGACTGCGTCAATCAAAAGATATTCTAACCCAGATGACATAATTAAGATATGGTTAAAGAGAAATAGGAAATTCCGCTGCTATTGTTTTATTTTCTTAATCAAAGATACATCTAAACCTAGTAATTATGTTTATTTTATTTACAACAAAGTTTTTTCGGAAGGACCACGCACAGTTACATTTATTTTAACGAGCACTAACTTGTATTTTCCCACTCCCAAAACGGTTTTAGAACATTAAAATTATATATATATATATATATATATATATATATATATATATATATATATATATATATATATATATATATATATATTTGATTTAATATATATATATTTAATTTCTTTATTTTCCTATTTATCTTCTGAATACGAACTGTAACTCCTCATTCGCATCACATCTCTGGGACAATACAGAGCATGTAAAAGAGTCATCCGATGAGACGGAGAATATACCAACAATATTCTCCGCCGAAATAAATTTATTATGACGGCTTAACCGAGTTTGAGTCTCCATTTAATTATACTATATATATATATATATATATATATATATGTGTGTGTGTGTGTGTGTGTGTGTGTGTGTGTGTGTGTGTGTGTGTGTGTGTGTGTGTGTGTGTGTGTGTGTGTGTGTGTCTGTGTGTTGGTAGGTAGGTAAAAAAACGTCAATCTATTAGTTACCTATATATATATATATATAACGTTTTCATATATATCTGAAACTTCCCTAAATAATAAATCAGACTTTTGTTGAACCATGAAAATATTTTTATTACATGTTTCACTTTTTGGACTTATCGAGGTTTTAAAGAAGTGAATATTTATTTTAGGCTAGAATTTCGTACTCAACCTATTTAGATTCCCCTGATATTTTTTACGTAATAGAGGCTGATACATAATTTCTATTTAATTTAAATCAGCTTGCTCGAAATTTTTAAAACATGGAACTCAACGAATTAAAACATTCACAAAAACAAAATAAGTACATTTGACAAGTTCATTTCGAAAGTGAGTTAATATATTTTTACTAGTTATTTATAATATACAGTTTAAGAGTTCAAGTAGTACAAGCCAGATTTTTTTTATTAAACTTTGAAGTTATTTTTTGTACTTTTATAGATTGATTTAGAAACAAACTATCGTATATGCTCATATATATCGAATTTCAAAGAACTAATTTTCAAGTAAAAAATTGGCGTCTTCCTACGAGTAATGATTATTTAAGTTAGAAATTCAACCATAACGAGAATAACTACGAGCAACTCTTTGCTTCAAAAGCTAATTACATATGAAATGAGTGATTCTATCATAATTTAAGAGTCAACTTATTATAATTTTGCAAAGCTAAATTTCAAATATGATGTGACGTACTTGGAAAAATTAATTCATTAAATTAATGATTTCATCACCCTAAATAAGGAATCCTCCCTTACATGAAATGACTGATATACTAATATATACAGTGATAGATAGATAGATAGATTGATAGATAGATAGATAATATGTTTTTTATACACACACACACACACACACACACACACACACACACACACACACACACATACATATATATATATATATATATATATATATATATAATTTAAATGCTCAAGGAATGGCTCACAACTTCACAACTGCTTATAGCTTGAATTTTCATATGCGTAATATATACATATATATATATATATATATATATATATATATATATATATATATATATATATATATATAGAGAGAGAGAGAGAGAGAGAGAGAGAGAGAGAGAGAGAGATCGACGACAAATGGAAATCATAGATATGATCGACTTATACACGAGTAAATATGGTATATAACAGTATAATCCGTTTTCCTGCACAAACCGAAACTTTCTACAAAAGTAATAGATATATGCAGAAATGTATAAATCAAATTGGAAGACCCGAGTTTTAGCCTTAAAAATTTGCTTCATTTACACGAGTAAAAAGTTTGAAATTACAATTGTTGATTTAAAAAATCAATTCCATAAATTAGATTATTTCGTGAACATAAATATAGGGTCGATCTATGTACGAGATCGACTTTTTTTCTTTTTTCTTCCTTATTTGCAACAAATCTCTATCGTAAAAATAATATGATAAAAATTTAGATGGTAAAATAATTTATAATGCATTTCAGGAATAAGATTACATACATTTTTCTCGATGATCTATTTTTCTTGAATGTCAGGATTTGCACAAATTGTACAAATCGTTTGCATCAAAATTCGAAATTTTTCACATGAGAGAGAAGCAAATTTTTTTCACTGTGATTTTTTACCAATTATCAAGCAGAAAAAAGTTAACTTTTAAAAAATTTTGATAGATATTTGTTGTTATACTGAAATAACATATCTACTTTATGATTAAACTTTCAAGTATTTCCAATACCTTCATAATAATTTCTTGATAATTCCTTCATAATACTTCCTAGGTTTTAATACCAATGGTTGAATTAGTCTGTAAAACTTTCTTGTTTAAAACATTTTTAAACTTAAACTACTTCGGAAATTATATTTCAAAGTAATAAAATACAAAGAAAGATGACATAGACATAAAAAAAATTGTAATAGTTGTAGTCGTAGTCGTAATAGTAGAAGTAGTATAAGTTTAATATCATTAAAAAGATTATGATTAAAAGAATTAAATTAAAACACTAAAGAAATGTGAGACACATTTTGGTGACTTTTTCTTTCTAATAAAAAGATTTTTTTAAAAATTTCAATTAGGTTTTAAAAATAAAGTCAATTTCTTGGTGGTTTTTTTTTTTTTTCTAATCTTTAACATCTCTAGTATATATGGTTCGCTATTATCGGCGAGAGTTTACCATCCTTATTGGGTTTGGATCTTGAAACCTGTCTCTAACGGATTAGGATGTCCAACGAGATTTAGATCTAAACATTTTTGCTGCACTGAAATTGATATACAGAAATTCTAAGGAAATAACCGGTATGAACCAGTGTTTAACTGACCCTCGTGAAAAAGAGTTTATACTGAGATAAACAGTCAGTGCACATTTCCTTAGATAAGGACAGTTTATATAATAGCTATTTTCTTTTTAAAATTCTTTAATTTCTAACTACAAGCAATCCCTTTCTTCTTGAGTTCCAATGCATTTCAATCATAAAATTATAAACAATGCATTTATATCTAACACATATACTATGCATTGCATGTAAATGCATGCAAACAGTATTGCAACAAAATACTGTTTGTAATTTTTGCATTAACTCCTGATTACAAGCAATCTTTTTGAAGTCCTTATATACAAGGAGTTTTCAAAAAAATTCCTAATTTCATTATAAAATCATAATTTATTCGAATTACACACACACACACACACATATATATATATATATATATATATATATATATATATATATATATATATATATATATATATATATATAAGTAGCCTATTTTGCCTGTAACTGTTGCATTAATACCTGATCAATGACACTCTTTTTCATCCTCATTTTCAATGCATTTCTGCATCAAATTCCTTACAACGTATCAAACTATATATATATATATATATATATATATATATATATATATATATATATATATATATATATACAATTACGACTGAGTTTCACGAAATCGGTCGTCATATCGATTTTAGAAGTTAAAAGTTCGACTAACAATCGATTTCGTGTAATTCCGAGTCATAAATTGATAAATTTTGTAACATAAAATACATTGATATCACATCATTGTAATATTTGCTGAAAACCTTCGTTCATTTAAATTTTCAATGATAGTTTTACTGCCGTTCTAAATTTTATCTAACCACAAGTGTTTCAATTACTACCTGTCACCAAATAATGTTTCACATTTATAATTAATTCATTTGCATATA
>OY757938.1:50438199-50443199 GCA_963585895.1 Sepioteuthis lessoniana
AACCCTACAGCAGAGTAAGACTCTACCCACTCCAATGAGTGACTTAGTGGTGACACTAAACAGTAGAATCAATACTTTCATTGCCATTACTCCCAGGCCCACTCTGTGGTAGTACCTGTTAGGACCCTATCTCTGAGTTAAATAGATCTGTTAAAAATAACAAAGACAGTTTGTTTTAAGAATTGTAATTTCAAGTTATAATTATTTATAAAGGATTAGTTACTTGAAACAAAATAATTGTATATAAATCATTAGTGTTAGATAGGAATACTTGAAACTATATAACCATGTACAAATTATTTGTATTCAGAATAGTTACTTGAAGCTATAATTGTTTAGAAAGGGTTATATTTTAAACAATTATTATAAAATAAAAATAGTTACTTGAAACCTTATGATTATTAGAATTAAATAAGAATACTTGAAACCATGCAATTGCTTGCAACCCCCACCCACAGACTGACTTTAGCATTAAAGAACTGAACAAGGGTTGACATGCAGTAAAACCAATTATGTAGGTTGACAGGCAAACTTGCATGATGTAAGCTCAACTAGCACACTATTATGACTGATTTTTATTGAGTGCCCCATAATTCTGGCCATATGCCAAACTAACCTAAATTTTGTAAATTACTAATTTTTCAGATTTCTGTATGGAAATAATCTTACCATTAAGTTTAAAAATTATTTTTAGAAAGTGTATCTAATGGCAAATAGAATCAAATTATTTTATTTTTTCAGATAACTATTAGAATACAGGTCTGGCAGAATGATCCGGATTGAAAATTTCCACCACAGAGACATTAGTTGTAGCAATAAGTGGGTAGGAGATATGTTTTTTTTTTTTTTTAACAGCAGCAATACCATTTTAATTCCCATTATGGCATAGAATGGTGAACATTATGTGTTAGTGATTTTTTTTTTTTCACCAGGGTGGTACATCTCACTGGTAGCTTTTCAGATCTCTCCTTTTATTATGACTACTTCTTCTGAGGATATATGAAGGCTCAAGTTTTTAAATGTAGGCCACAGATAACTGACAAACAAAAAGATTTTAGTTGTCATGATTTCACAGCAATACCAAAAGGTCAGAACTTCAGAGTGAGCTCATGTAAGCAAGCATAATCTTTAAAAATAAAGTGACAACAATAAAACATACAAAGAAGAGTAATAAAAAGTAAAAGATTTTTTGTTATGGGAGAGATTAGAAAAATTAGGATTAACTACTTTACTAAATTGAAACTTCAAAATAATTAATGAAATTTTTAATTACGGGAGACATTTTTTAAAAAATTTCTTCTCAATCTGGAAATTTACAGTCAAAACAGATTTCGAAAACTAAGTCTACTAACCAACTGGATTTTTTCACTAGTAGATTAAGATTTTTGGAATAAATTGCCTAATCAGATAAAAAATAGCAATTGTATAGAAAATTTTAAGATTAAATTGGATGATTTAAGAAAAAGAATTTAAGAGGGCATTTTTGGGAAGTATTAGATGAATTATTCGACAGAATTTGATCTGTAATTCGATAATGTATTAATATGTTTTATACAAACATAGCAAACAAATAATAAAGACAGATATTGTTTTTGTAAAATTAAATTAGGAACAGGATTATTCCAAAATAGATCATTCTGCCAGAGTCTGCATAAAGTTATAGGTCTTTTATTTATTGTTTTTTTTTTTTTCGTTTGTTTGTTTTTTTGTCTTTCGTAAAACAAAATAATCAATCTTTCTGATTTTGCATTTGAATATTTATTAATAAAAAAATAAAACCCCAAAATTTCCATATAGTTCTCTTCCATCTTCGAGAACAAGGGAAGCAACTCAGTGGGTATCCAAGGGAAGTAAGTCAGTTAAATTTGTTAGCTGAGGTAAAACTGATCGTGTCAAGTCACCTCCCTTTATTGCACGAAAGCACACGACATTCTCAATACTTTTACTACGATTAAAAACACAACAATTAACCCATAACGTGGTTCCAGGATTCTCAGCATAATTGTTTAATTCCTGTGAAGTATATTAATTTTGGGGGTTTCATCATATTACACTTATTTTAAGTTACTAGATATCAATATATTAAAAAGTTTCATTACATGTGTAATTGTAACCTCTCAAAAAAAAAAAAAGAAAAAAAAAAAAAAAAAAAAAAGCATGTCATAGAAAGATTTTTATTAGAGCAATACTTAGAGAATAAATTCATCATCCAATTTGAAACTACAAGAAAACTGGTCCGGATGATTGGTTTATTTAGACTGAATATTATTTTTTGAAGTCATCTAGAACTAATGGAAATCTCTACTAAATAGAGTCTTCAAAAATATCAAGGACAAACTGTTATAAAAAGAATTCAGTGGGTTTATGGGGAGTTTAGTAATATTGATAAAAGTTACAAGTCGACATATTTTAAATCTATTTACAATTAAAAACATCTGAAGTATTTTCAAAATCATTTCTATCATTTTTTGTAGTAGTAGTAATAATAAAAATAATTAAAAAATTACTTCTATAGATTAGTCAACAAATTGACTATCTGGGGAGGGGGTAGATGAATGCATAAATTATTTGCTGGCAATCAAGACTTTCTATAATGTTATCATGAACCAATGTCAGTATTCAGAAGGTTAGTTTTTAAATTAGGAGATAGAAATATTTCATTTAGATGATACAAGTATATAATCTAGAATGACGGCTTTATTCTAAGCAAAGATTAAAAAAAAAAAAAAAAAAGAAAAAAAAAAGGTTTTTGCCTGAATCAAATATGTTAAAAAAAGAAAAAAGTCTCACCTGTTACAAGTTTGATTTGATACCAAGGGAAGATGTTTATTGGCACTGATTCCCCAGTACTTTATAAATAAAAAGGATACTTTTTCTTTATATATATATATATATATATATATATATATTATAGGTGTCATTTAAAAAGTTCTAAGCCTCACCCAGAAAGAAGAACCATAGCTGAACATTTTTGTTGAGGCAACACACGACCAATTCTTATAAAACTAGAAAAACTAATTCAGAAGTCTGTCTTAATTTCTGTGCAGGCGAGTCCCATAGAAAAGCGAGAGGTGTGTGATAAATCTAAAATCTGGGTGAAACTTATAACTTCTGGAACGAACCTTGTGTATGTGTGTGGTATATATACATATATATGCACACACATACATCATATATATAAAAACACTATTATACATCATAAAAAAAACTGATATTGAACAAATGACATCTATATATAAAAAAATCAGAAGTATATTCTCATAACCCTTTGAACACAGTTTTTTTCTATTCTATAGTTTAATAATCAAGACAGAAGAGTGTCTGAATAATTGGATAAAGAATGATTTGAAAATGGGTTTGAAGTCTCATTGCTTATAGATAAAAGATTACACAAAAGTATTGTATATACTTGTGTATCAGGCAACTTTTGGAGACCTTTTGCTGTTGGAAATTGTAGGCATACCAATTGGCCTAGGCCTAGCTTTGGCTAACTATTTACAAAAAGTTTGTATCTCGTATATGGTGTGGTTTCCTAATATTAGGCTTTCATCTAGGTCTCAGAAAATTGCATGATATGTAAGTGTATACAGTATATGGGAAAATTTCTTTAAAAAATTCAATGCTTTTAATTAATGCAGAGTTGGTCTAAAACCTAAAATCTTTATAAAAGAAAGAAAGAAAAAATCCGGACGCCACGATCATCAGGTAGATAGTAAGTATATATATATTTATCCAACCCCTCCGCCATGGGAAGAATGTGACACAAGGTCAGTTATTTTAAGCGGAGTACAGCTGGTTTGAATCTAAAGTTTTCCTTTTCTTAGACTGGTTGCCTTACTAAGCCTACAATTTACCCATAGCTAGGTGAAGAATAGCTGGATTCATACCTTTACCATGGGCATTAGTGCAAAGGAAAATGCAAACAGCTTTGTCCAAGACTGGGACTCAGATTACCAATTCCATTTGCTACCACAGTAACCGTTATGCTAAATGCATCAGGTAGATGGTGTATTGCTCAAAATATCTATCTGATAATCGTGTTTTTATAAACAAGTGAAATTAAGTAATGGAATATAAATATATTTTCTTGAATAAAGTTTTAACAGACATTCCTCTTTATCTTCATTTCCATTTTCTATATTCCAAGGGTTTATATATATATATATATATATTTTTTTTTTTTTTAAACACCTGCACAGGTCTTATAAGCTGTATAACAAAAAGTACTTATTCACAAGTCTTTTACAAAGAAATATTTACATTGATTTTGTTTTCGTTTTTTTCTTAGATAAAGAAGGAGAGGAGAGGGGAGGGGCGAACTTTAAGAAAGTAGTTCCCAACTTCACCGTGGCATTCCCAACGAACCCAGATTTTATATATCTTTTGTTGAAAAAAAATGTTATGCATATTTGTATATGAATTTTATTGCCTGTAACACTCAAGGGAGATAATTATCAAATGTTAGTATTTACAAAATTGTTTCTAATTTAGTTGTCGATTAATAAATTTACAAGGGCGGGTGGGTCATGTTCATATATATATATATATATATATATATATATATATTTCAATGAAAAAAAAAACAAAAAAACTTTAATTCCAATTATAATTTTGGAAAAATGTTACATGCACAGACCCCACCCTTAAAAAAGAAAACAAAAAAAAAACAACAAACAAACAATGGCCATAACTGCTACTTCTTATTTTCTATAAATTTAATATCAGATAAACTGAGGTTTTATGCATCACTGACTGGTTATGTGTATTTGTATATTTATTTCATTATCTGTAACACCCAAGGGAGATAATTATTAAATGCTAATATTTATTTACAGTGTAGTTACTTGTCATTTGAGAGCAAATGCATAAAATCACAAAGGGTCTCGTTTATATATATATATATATATATATAAAATTCAAAAAATCAAAGAGCTGCATTCACCTCCTGAAAAAAAAAATCTATGCTGTTTTTAATAAATATCAGATTATATTCAATTCTG
>OY757938.1:50448199-50558199 GCA_963585895.1 Sepioteuthis lessoniana
TACTTGGTGAGTTAATGGAGGACCAAATGTTGCAGTATTATTAAATAGTGCTCAATATCAATGATATATATATATATATATATATATGTATATATAATCGATTATAAAAAATGTGAGGTAGGGAAAAACTTACAACTAAGTTTCACAACGACAATCATCAGTTGGTTATTATGTCATTCAAATTATAGTCACATGACTCAAAAAGAGTATAAAAGTATACAATAGTTGTATCGAATATGTCAGACAGGTAGATTAGCATCTCACCTGACGATTGCAGCCATAAAACTGAGTTATGAGTTTTTATCCTGTCTCACATTTTTTTATAATTGAAAAGGTAGGGGGATATTGCTCAGCACTTTTGGGTATGGAGCACGGTAAAGATTTTAGAATTTAGAGGCCCTTTTAGCATTAAATTTAAACCTATATATATATATATATATATATTTGTGTGTAATTGTATGGCCAATAATTTTTCCAGAGAAATGAATAGATTTTCAGTCATCAGAAAGAAATAAGCATCAAAAAAGTTTATATGTTTGTGTGAGTGTGTCTTAAGTATAATATAGAATTCACAATGCCGATACCTAAACCAATTACCTGATTAGAGAATTTCCAGTCAAAATGTTGTCGAATTTTATTTTTAAAAGAATAACGGAAGAAAAGATTGGAGAGTAGATACAACAAAAAACAAAAAAAAAGTTATTATTTCCAACTATATTCCAAGAATGGCCAAATAAAAAAAACAAATAAAACAACCCCCCCCCGTAAACATTGGTTCACCTCCTGAGAGGTTTATTATGGATCTTAGAACTCCAGCTAAAGTGTGTGTGGGTGGGTGTAAATGATATTGTGAGAACACAATTAAGATGCTCAGGGTTCAATTCCCCTGCCCAGGCACATAATACATTTTTGGAGTGCTCAATTTCGTATTTCCTGTCCCATTTTGAAATCGTCAAAAAGAAAAAAATGCTTTTTAGAAAGTGTCTATGCAGTTTATAATAGATTTCTGTAGTATGCATTAGAATTAGCTAATCTCCAACCATCATCAGGTGATGGAAGTGACTAACTAAAATCATATGACAAACTTTATATCATGGTCTGATGGGGATGATTGACTTTCTGATTCAATCAGAATTAACAGCTAAGATGAATGTTCAGTACAAATTTAAATTTTCAACCATTCCTGAATATTCCTTAGTTCAGAAATTGCCACAAACCTTAAAGCATGAGAGAAAACTGAAAGCCAATGTTCAAATACTAGAATATTGCAAAAGAGGTTTTTATTGGTTAGTTTTTAGAAATTTAGGGGTGGGCTTGGAGAAAGAGGGTGGCATTCGCAGAAAATAAGTAACTAGGCTAATCAAAATGAAATTTCATGACAAAAAAATTAAGTTTTTAGACTTCCCCATAGCCAATGAAAAATGATATTGTCAGTTTTCAGTAGCTTGAACAAAAAGGCATGTACCCCAAAAAACTTGACAAGGTATATTAGAGGCAACCATATTGTGTTGATAGAACAGCAGAAATGTTTCAGTAGCACCTGTATTTTTGATCCAAGAAATTGTTTATAGCCAGAAGTTTTTTTTTCTTTTAAATTGTCTGGGGAAGAGTGACAAAAAAGGTTTTTTTTTTTTTTTTGACAAATCACATTTATCATTGATCTGAATCCAGCAAAAAAATCAGTAGTGTATGGATTATGGATCAAACAGCGATGATCAGGGATTATTATGGATCAAAACTTTTAGATTTTATTAGCAAAAAAAAAAAAAAAAAAAAAAAAAAAGAATAATCATAGTCTTATTTATAGATATATCAAGAAAAAAAAAAATTTCCAGCATTTTTATGATTTCTTTTAAAAGCTTTGAATATTTTTTTCACTGCTGCTTTTCAAAATCAAATCACCATGGTTACTCACTTTTTTTCTGGGGTTAGGTAAAGGTGGATATTAAAAAAAAAAAAATGCATTATGATGATTAAAAAAAAATGTTTGCAATATGATAGCATTTGAACAGTAGATTAATTTAGCACATTGTTCTAAAAGCAGGAAATTACCCATAATTCCCAAGAAAATATATGATCATCCATACTAAAGCTTCCTCCATGAAGATAATTTTTGTTGTTTCTGTTTTTCTTTTCTTTCAGTGATGTCTTGGTCTCATTTGATTTCGGCTTTGCTCTTTGTCCCGACGATTATGAGTTTGCCATCTCGAAGCCCAACCAGAATGTGTGTGTTGCCTGGAGTGGACGCAATGCATTGTATAGGAACCAAAAGAGGAACAGTTGTAATAGGGGTCAGACTGTTGAAGAAAAATAAAAATGAATGTAAACCAAAAAGTTAGCACAATATTTATTGTAAATTAAATCAATAATAAGGAATATAAATACACATCAGTTTCAAAAATAAGTACATCCCTTGTATACCATAATTATTTCTGTATAACCCACCCGCTAAATTTAGCAACCCAGTCGGCTGGGGCAGTAGAATACATTGACTGCATTTCTGCAGAGGTGCAAGACCCCTTCTCTCCACGAGTGTCTCGGATATGACACAAAACAATCTGATGTCGAGGCTCCAGTAATGTGGGAGCTCTAGGGAATGTGGAGTACTCCTTCATCGCCATCGCTTCCAGGTCCATTCTGGTTCGGAGTGATAGTACCTGATAGGGTCTTATCTATAGGTTAAACAGCACTGTTTGACATTTAAACAGAGTGCAAATAAATGACATGCTAAATTGAATTGTTAGAAATAGAAGTGTTTGATCATTCAAATGTGTAAACAAATGACTGATTTTGATTGAATTCTAAGTGATACATAGCAATACTTGGAGCCAGTTAACTGTTGGTTTAAAAAAAAACCCAAAAACCTCAGGTTCATTTAAAAATGTCATCTATCATATGTGTTTACAAATCATATATATCTAATATGCATAAAGAGGATTCGGCATTAAATAATTTACAAGGGTTGATACACCAGAAAACCCAACCAAACCAAACTAAAATTTAAGCTACAAGATTCTGAAAATAAACAACAAACAAATAAAACTTATGTATAATACACAGTAGCTGCTACAAATTCTAAAATGTTAAAGTTAACTTTATATTATTAAGGGTTTTTGGACTATTGTCTTTATCTTTGTAGTTATTTCCACGACATTTCAGCTGATATGTCCTCCAGACTTCTTCAGGTGTTTGTCGAACTTGGGAACCTTCACAGAACTTCGAACTACATTCTTCATTGAATTCACAGAGGTTGCCTATTCTGATTCCATTAGTCATAACCGGGTACAAGTATTAAGTATTCCTATATTGTTACTCGCTAGCAGTCAGAATTGAACCTGAAACCTCCAGATGATTGTGTTCTTAGAAGCTTAGGGAACTAATGCCTATAACCGTTATGCTATGTGTCCTGCTGGACAATTCAGAGTGAATTTTTGGGACTTATAAACTTAATATTCTTACTTGACTAGGATTACTACTATTATTACTGTTAAAGTTAACATTTGTTCAGCTTTTTATATGGTTTGTTTATTCCCACCTGTTCACTCAATGTATATGTGTATATATATATATATATATGTATGTAAATGTACAAAAGGGCGTCTGTGTGGTGTAATGAAATCATAGTACGCGAGTTCGAACTACAGTCATGCTATTACATTCACTTTCAGACAAATGCCCTTGGAAAGGTATGAACTCCTTTATCCTCCCAGCAATGGGTTAAATAGTACCACTACTGTCCTTCTAAAAAAAGGATGGATTTGGCATTAAATAACCCAAGAAGGTTGATATGCAATTAATAACACACACATGTACAAATAAGAAAAAACAAGGTATACAGAAGATTTATTTTTATCATTTAGAATATTCAGACTATTGTCTTCATCTTTATTATTATATTCACATAGTGTCAACCGACATGTCCTTTGGCCTTCTTCAAGCATTATATATTGAACTTTAGTTTAGCTTAATTACAGTTTAGTTCTATTCGACCCATAGATAAGATCTTATCAGGTGTTACCCCACTGGGCTAGAATGAACCAGAGAGCAATGGCAATGAAGGGGTACTTTGCATTCCCCAAAGCTCCAGCATAACTGGAGCCTCACCATCAGATTGTTTAGTGTCATATTCAGGACACTTGTTGAGAGAGTCTTACCCCTCAGCTGAGATTGCAGTCAGTGTATTCTACAGCCCCAGCAGACTGGGCTGGTTGAACTCGAGAGCCTACACAAAACCTCGAACCACTGGGGGTAGATTGTTCTGTTAACCCTGACCGGGTACAAGTGTTAAGCTACAGTAAATATTCCTTGTCATTACATGTAGTTGGGATTGAACCAGCAACCTTCAGATGATTTCACTTAGAAGTTTTTTAATCCAACACCGATATCCATATTCTATATAGGCTACCGATTTTGACATGAAAGGCCAAAAGACATATTGGCCGAAATGTTGCAAGTATAATGAGGAATATTCTTAATGATAAAACTCGAGCTTCATCTCAGAAATTTGACTAGAAATGAAATTGTTTGTTTAAACTATTTGCCAATGTTAAGTGTTTCAGTTTTTACATTAAATCATCATCAGGGCAACGTTAATATATGATGTATCTTCTGAATTATAATTCTAAATTTTACAATTAAATGAAAAAAAATGAGAAGGCTTTTAATATTATATTTCCGTTAGTGGTGTTCTGTTTTAAGACTGTGTGATGTAACTAGTATTTGAAAAAATTTCAAAGTATAACACGTTTGCTAAAAAAAATAGCAAAAAAATCCCCAGTCATTAAGCACTGTTGGCTGTGTGATTATATATATATATATATATATATATATATATATATATATATATATATATATATAGAGAGAGAGAGAGAGAGCGAGAGAGGAGACACTGGAAACTTTTGCACACACTTATTTCAAGAAATGTTCATAACTCTCAGTTTTAGTTAAGAATCTCTTCATCCTGTTACAGGAGCTCTGCTGGCTTCAGTCAAGAGAGCTTAGCTAAGATAATTATTCACTTGGTTCTAGAAGGTGGAGGGGGTCCCACCAGGTAGCACTTGCCCCCTAAACTTAAAGAGGCAAGGCTGTGTTCATTGTTTGATGCCCAAGGCACCCCTAAAGGGAAACGAAGAGATGATCAAGCATTTTTGTGATGGCCATGCATAAGTCTCGTTTCAAGCATGCACCCCCTCCTACACTTTTGCTTAAAATGAGCTTGCATCGATTCTGATATAGTCGGTGGCCAGGAAAATCCCTTATCTATTGTTAATGTTGCCGAGTGAGTAGTCGCCCTTGAACTATTGATAATTATAGGTGGCATTGAAACCAGGAATAACTACAACTTACACTGGTTTGACTGTTTTTTTATTTTTATTTTTTTGACGTACTTTTACATGGTGAAACAAAGAGGAGAGAGAGAAGAAAAAGATAGAGAGGGAAAGAGAGAAAGAGGGAGAGAGGGGGTAAAAAAAGCAAGAAAAGAGGGAGAGAAAGGGAGAAAAGAGGGATGAGAGAGAGAAAAGAGAAGAACAGAAGAGTTGAGAAAGTGGGATGAGGGAAAGAGAAGAGGGAGAGGAGAGTTAAGAAAGAGGGAAAGACGAGAAAAAGAGGGAAGAGAGAGAGAGGAGGGGGAAAGGGAAGCTGAATAAGAGGGAAGAAGAGGAGGAAAGAAAGAGAGGAAGGAGTGAGAGAGAGGAGAAAAAGGCTGTTCCGAGACTGCATCTCACTACTTATGGTGTTGTGAAAAAAATAAAATGAAATAAAATAAAAAATAGAATTATGAACGAAGAAAGGAGTATGTATGTACTCTGCAAGTAGTATCTGCTGGTATGCCATGATGACTGATATGAGTTCCTTGTTTTGGAACCCATGAAACCTAGTACTAGTTGAATGATGATGTTTAAAGAGAGAGAAGATATAACAAAAAGAAGAAAAAATGGCTGAACTCACCCAAACAATTCATAGACTGTTAGATGTCCTTGGTCGTTGCCAGAAATCAGATAATTCTCTTCAATTATCATGTCAGTGATTGGATACGTCACTTTGTGTTGGAACAAATGCTTGCCATTTACAGTGTATAAATGCAGAAAGTATTTTTCCTGGAAGAAAAGAAAAAAAAAAAATCATTTATCAAATGTTTCCTTCAATTTCTTTCAAGTAAATGTCAATTTTCACATCCATGGTCAATGAGATAATTTCCAATTCATTTTAGATTAAATCAAGTAAAACAATCCTGAATCAAACCCGGGCCCCTCTAGAGAAACATTCTCGCACAAAGATTTTGTAGTTGAACAGATTAGGCCACTGGCAGAGCCATCAGTTTGTTTAGGTTTTAAATAACCAACAGTGGTTGCACTGTTGGTTATTTAATGCCAAATCCTGTTTTTACATATATATAACATATATGATTATAAAGAAATTTTGTAGATACACACAGTTGATTTAATCATATTTACCAACCCCTCTGCTCGGGCAGGATATGACACAAGGTCAATTTTTAAGCAGAGTTTAACAGGTTTGAATTCAGAGTTTTCCTTCTCCTAGACTAGTTGCCTCACCAAGGCTGAAGAACCCAGTCTGCCCTACTATTTACCCATAGCTGGAGAGAGAATAATTGGATTCATACCTTTCCCAAGGGTATTAGTGCTATGTGAAATGCAATCAGTCTTGTCCAGAATTTGAAATCGTGTTGCCGTGTCCATTTCCTACGATGATAACCATTACACCACGGGCACCTCCACACAGTTGAATTAATAAACAATTCTATTTCTAACAATTCAATTTAGCATTAACCAAAGTTAAATGGTTCCAATTATTGCTATGTATCACTAACATCAGTCATTTGTTCACACACAATTAAATGATCAAACAGTTCTATTTCTAACAATTCAATTTAGCATTAGCCAAAGTTAAATTGTTCCAATTATTGCTATGTATCACTAACAATTCAATTAAACTTCAGTCATTTGTCTACACAGAGTTAAATGATCAAACAGTTTTATTTCAAACAATTTAATTTAGCATTAACTATTTGTTTGTACACAGTTTAAACGTCAAACAGTTCTGTTTGATCCAAAGAAAGGATCCTATCAGGTGCTACCACTCCAGGTCAGAGAGGACGTGGGGGCAACAGCAATGAAGGGGTACTCTGTATTCCCCAAAGATGCAGTTTAATATCATATCCAAGATATTTATTGGGGGTGGGGGTCTTACCCCTCTGCAGAGATGGAGTTGGTGTATTCTTCAGCCCCAGCCGGCTGGGCTGCCATCAGATTTAAATATCATAAACGAGATGCCCGGGATGGAAATGATGTATCAAAATCAGTTCCACCCAAATATAATGGGTGGGTACTGCTGGTTCCTATAACAATAAACTAGTACATTGCAGAAGAGCAAATTTCTCAAACATTTAAAGATATCAGAAATAAAATGAAGATTTTATATTTATTTAATTATTTGCCATTATTAAAATATACATTATTAATATAATATTAATCTTGAATATATATCTCAACAAGTGTATCATTTGTCTCCATATAGTGACATACATACACAAGATATATTATCTAGTACTGAAATAATGCAATCTTATTAACTTTCCTCTTGTTAATAACAGATCGGGGCATATCAACACTCGAACTAAGTAAAAAAAGTAAAGTTGGCGACTGTAGTCGAGGGTGACCTGAAGGCTCCCTTTTCAATAGCTACTTCACCAAGGTGCAGGAGAGGGCGCTACTCCTTTCCCTGGATTGCTCCACTTTACTCTTGATCCCTACCTTATGATGCTGAGTGTTAATCAAGGAGACATCAAGTACAATTTTTTGAGTCTTTGGTATGACTCGACCTGGGATTGAACCCAGGTCTCCCGGGGTATTGGCAAACACTCTAACCATCATGCCAATGTCCGGTATTAACACTAACTAATATTACTTTTTCTTGTGAAAATAAAGGAACTGTAACTTCTGTTGTTTTTCAACTAATTTTTCAAGTTAAAGAAATAAAATTAACTGAATTCGTAAAATTGTTTTATTTAATCATTTATACACTTTTTGACAACATACACAACCAGTCAAACATATTTAGCCATCCTAAAAGTGTTATTTTAATGAAACAAGTTAAGCACCCTGAATGTTTTTATTTATTATACTAAATAATCTTCCTTAATAACTTCGACTATAGAATAACCTGATTTTTGAAAAATTGATTTCAAGGTGTTTTTCAAAATAAAAAAAAATAAAAAAACATTCCTAGAACTACAATGAGTTATACTGTTAGGAGACATCAAGAAATGAGACAAAACAAGACTAAAAGTAGGACTGGAAGACCAAAACCAACAATAAGAGCTGAGGACAATTTCATCAGTCTCCAACTTATGTGAAAGATGGCTGACTGCTCCAAACATTACTGCACAATTACTGAACCAATTTTGTGAAAAAAAAATGTGTGTACATCCACTGTGAAGAGAAGACACTGAAGCTGACAAGAAACCACTGTTGAGGAAGCAAAAGGTTTCTGTGGGTCAAAGCACACAAAGACTGGACAATAGAGCAGTGAAATAAAGTCCTTTGGACTGATGAATCAAAGTTTGAAATCTTTTGGTCAAATAGGAGGGTCTACGTGTTGGTGAAAGAGCTGCAATTCCCTGTATCACACCAACCATAAACCATGGACTGTTGGGGCTTTGGCCAATTGCATATGTCAAGGATTTGCACCAGATGAAGGGCAAATTGAATCAGACCAGCTATCTAAGCATACTGCAGCATCACATGATCCCATTTGGAACACGGCTTGTGGGTCAAAGATTTGTACCTATGCAAGATAATGACCCAAAGTATATCAGTGAACTCTGCAAGAGGTATGTTAAAAGCAAACACAAACAGCACGTCCTTCAACTGATGTCTTGGCCAGTGCAATCAGCGGTCTTAAATCCCATTGAACTGATGTTGGATGAACTTGGCTGAAAAGCCGGAGCTAAACAACCCACAAGTGCAGTTCACCTCTGGCAACTCTTGCAGGAAAGTTGGGCAGGACTATCTTCAGTCTACTGCCAATCTTTAGTAGAAAGAATGCCAAGAATCTGTGAAGTAGTGATAGTGGCCAAAGGGGGTCACATTTTGATTATTTTGTATTTTTTGGTTGAATTTGTATTCAATGTGGCTCAGGAAGACTTGTATTTAGTATACTAAAGAAAACCATTGTGGTGCTTGTTTCATTAAAAATAAAATTTTTTTAAAGTAAACAAATACTTTTGACTGGTAGTGTACGTGTGTGTGTATATATATATATATATATATATAGTGTGTGTGTGTAAATGTACCTCATCAATATATAATAGCTAAAATAATAGATGGGGCCCAAACAGATAGACCTGAGAGTAACAATGCTAAAGGGGGTGACCCCACACTCCTCAGTGGATGTTATACTCAGGAGACACATAGTATAGAGAATTGAGATTGTATACTTCGTTACTTACACTTTTTTCCAGTGGTTGATTCTGCTGACAGAAGACACAAATTTGCCCATTTTCAGCTACGTCTAAGAGAGGAATATGCAGGTGTTCCATCGGCTCACAAGGTGGCTGTAAAGTTCTCATATAATGACCTTTCCTTACAGTATGAATAATAACTGTGCCATCCTACAAAAAGAGACAGACACACATTTAAAAGAGAGAAAAAAATGCACAAGAGAGAGAGAGAAACAGAAAGATGCACAAGAAAGAGAGAGAAAAATGCACAACTAGTGAGAAAGATGCACATTGAAAGAGAGAAAAATGTACATTGATGGTTGGTTGGTTGTTTAATGCCAAATCCATTTTTATGTAAATAATCAGTTCTATTTCAAACAATTAAGTTTAGGATGAGTACACAGTTGAATTGTTAAAAACAGTTCCATTTCAAGCTATTCAGTTTAGACAAACAGTTCCAATTCAAACAATTCAGTTTAGCGTAAGTATGCCATTAGTTCTATTTAACCCATAGATAGGGCCCTATCAGGTGCTACCATTCCAGGACCTGAAAGCAATGGCAATGAAGGGGTGCTCTGCATTCCCCAAAGCTCCAGCATCATTGGAACCTCACCATCAGATTGTTTAGTGTCATATCAGGACACTCATTGGGGTCAGGGGTCTTACTCCTCTGCAGAAGTGCAGACAGTGTATTCTACAGCCCCAGCTGACTGGGCAAAGATGTACATTGAGAGAGAGGGAGAGAAAGATGTACATTAAGAGAAAGAGAAAAAACTGGAAAGATGCAGTGACAGAGAGAGAGAGAGATATGCATATTAAAAGAGAGAGACAGATACACATTGAGAAAAAAAGAGAAGGAGAAAGATGCAGTGAGAGAGAGAGAGAAAAAGTTGCACATTGAGAGAGAGAGATTGGTTTGGTTTCTTTGTTTAATGGCATATCAACCTTTGTAGGTTATTTAATGCCAAAGCTAATCTCCTAGAAGAACAGTAGTGGTACTATTTAACCCATAGCTGGGAGGATAAGGGGGTTCATACCTTTCCCAAAGGTATTTGCCCGAAAGTGAATGTAATAGTGCGACTGGAGTACGAACTCGCTTACTACGATTCTGCAGTCTATCGCTTTAACCATTACATCACGAGGACACCCCCCTTGAGAGAGAGAGAGAGAGAGAAATATGTACAATTTAAGAGTGAGAGAGATAGAAACACATCTTTAATTAGCTATTGTTCTGATTAGACTCCTTGGTGCAAGATTAAATAATGGGGAATCAGGAGGATCGTTGGTTTATTAGAAAGTCAATTTATTTTTCAAGTAATTATATACAAGATCTAATAAATTTAAAATTCAATATAAAAGCCATTCAATAAATAAGAGGAATTTTTTGGCAAAAAGCATGATGATTTAAAAAAAAAATTTTTTATCAGATATAAACTTTACATCTTTTGGAATTGTTTCAGAACAAAAATTATTTTAATCTCACAAAAATACTTGCTTTAAGGCTATTTGAAATGGTAGCAAATCAAATATAGTGCTCCAGGCTTGAACAGAGGTCTGTCATCAAATTTTTGGTAGTTGAGAAATGCAAACCATGTGAAATTTACAGAAGAATGTGTCATGTCCATTGAAAAGACTATTTTATTCAAAAAATGTTTACAAATGGGTTAAACATCAGGAAGTCTAACCCCGGGGTTAGACTTCCTGATGATCTGTTAAGGTGAAACTTGAGTAGAAGATTTCCGACTCGCAATTTAAGTTAATTTTATAATTGGCTCCACTCGTGTTGAGCCCTCTTGTAATTGTAGCATTGCAGTGTTCGTGGAAGGTTTTAGTTTTCTTTTGACCAACTGACTGCATATCCCTTGATTTTTTTTCAAGGGGGGTCTGACGAGGTTGGCCTTTTCTTTCTTTTTGACCTATAATATTTTTTTCTTTTTCCCCCCGGGCGGTGATTCGAGATATTCTTATCTCTTGTTCCTGGCGTTTTTTTTTCTTTTTTTCTGGTACCGTGAATGCTGGTAGATATTAGATTAGTAAATATACATATATATATATATATATATATATATATATATATATATATATATACACACACCCACACACACCCAACCTCTCCACATAAGTAGGATATGACACAGGTCAATTTATAAGTGGACTTTGAGCAGAGTGTTTGCCAATGGTCTGGGAGACTGGGGGTTCAATCCTAGGTCTAGTCATATCAAAGACTCTAAAAATGGTACTTGATGCCACCTTGATTAACACTCAGCATTATAAGGTAAGCATTAAGGGTAAAGTGGAGCAATCCAGGGAAGGAGTAGTGTCATCCCTTATACCTTGGTGCAGTAGCTATTGAAAAGGGAGACTAAGGTTGCCAACTTTACTTAACAGCTTTGAATTTAGAATTTTCCTTCTCCTAGACTGGTTGCCATACCAAAGTTAAAGAGCCCAGTCAGTCTACCCTACTATTTGCTCATTGCTAGAGAGAGAATAGTAGGATTCATACCTTTTCCAAGTGCTATGCGAAATGCAAACAGCCTCCTCCAGGATTTGAACTCTTATCCACTTCCTACAATGGTAACCATTCCACCTCTGGTGCCTCCACTGATAAATACGTTTTAAAATGTTAAAACCCTGTGAAATTATTAATATAAAGAATTTCACACTTCCTTCAAATTGCTGTCAGTTTCATGAGCTGAACCCAATCATCAGACATGCAATATGTATATTTCTCACTACAGAAACTGTGCCAGATATTGAGGATTCTTTTTATACAAGTTTTGGGTTTCTTTGTTTAATGGCATATCAAGCTTTATACCAAAACCATAGTAGTAACCTCATAGCTGTGGCTTGGATAAGGGGGTTCATGCCTTGCCTAAGAATATTAGTCCAAAAGTGAACATAATAGTATGACTGGAGTTTTGACTTGCTTACTGCGATGTTGCAGTCCAGCATGTTAACCACTATGCCATGGTAAGTCTTTTATCTGACTTTTAAACGGTCTATTGGTATAAAAGAGTGTGTGTATATCATTACTGTGTCCACAACAAAACAGGGAGTCTACAAAACATACCAATATGAATTTGATAAATCAATAAAAATTTACCCTGGAGGCAGATACAGCCATGTCAAGCTCTGTGGAGATGTAGACAGCAGTAACTTCATTGTCATGTCCATATAGGATTTGGCTGGGCTTTGAAGACAGACTATATGAACAGCCTCCCTAGGAAATAGGAAAAAAAATGAAAATTGGACAAATTGTTTAATTTTGATGAAGTATTGTCATGGAAACATTGATGTTTCATTTTATTATAAATCTAAATTAAAAAAAAAACTTTATTTTTAACCAACTTTTCTTTAAAATAAATAATCAAATAAAACATTAATATAATGGAAATAATAATATGAAAAAAATAAAAAAATATAAAATAAAATTGATAAATAAAACAAAACTAAGCAGCGTCGAATCAACCGAAAAGGACATCGAAACGAGGTTAACGAAAGCATGGACAGCTATCAATAGGCTATCGATTATATGGAAATCAAACCTAACCGATAAAATGAAACACAGTTTCTTCCAGGCAGCGGTCACATCGATACTGCTATATGGGTGCACTACATGGATGCTAACAAAACGGCGGGAGAAGAAGCTAGACGGCAATTACACAAGAATGCTGCGTGCAATCTTGAACAAGTCCTGGCGGCAACACCCCACAAGACACCAACTGTACGGCCACCTGCCTCCTATTACAAAAACGATTCAAGTTAGATGAACCAGATATGCAGGACACTGCTGGAGAAGCAGGGACGAACTCATAAGAGATGTACTCTTATGGACCCCCACACATGGCCGTGCAAAAGCAGGACGACCAGCACGAACATACATTCAGCAGCTATGTGAGGATACGGGATGTTGTTCTGAAGACCTGCCTAGGGCGATGAACGATAGGGAGGAGTGGCGAGAGAGGGTCAGGGATATCCATGCTACCAGCGCGACATGATGATGATGATAATTATAATAAAATAATATAATAAAATAGGTAGAAATAAAACTGATTCCCTGTCGAAGTTTATTTTTGGCAGGTAAAGCTTTATGTTCCTTTGTTTTAATTGCTTGGTTTTATGACATATCAACCTTCATAGGTTATTTAATACCAAATTCTGTTCATATGTATGTTTAACTAAAAGATTTCTAAATGAATATTTTGTAAATAACATTTAAGATAAGCAGGATCTCATTTGTTTGCAGAGGATTGAATGATTTCAATTTATCATACTTTTTTTTGGTACAACCCTGTCTCTCTCAAGAAAGATAGAACGTCTTCCATTTTGACGTTCTCAAACAAACCAGTCAAACTATTCACCTTGAAAAATCGCTTTCTGATGAACGCAAAAACTTTACATTCTATGAGAAGGTGTTTAACGGTGTAAGGTGTTTAACATGTCAAACACTATAGTGGTTGTTCTTGTTTCAGTATGAAAGAGTGAGTGAGGCTTGTATGACCAATGTGGAATCAGGATATTATGACTTGTTCTCTTCTTGATTTTTGAAGGCTGGTCTCCATTCACCCAAAGTGGGCTGGATCTGGAAGAGTTTATTGTTGAAGTTATTATTTCAGTGTTGTTGCCATTTTATGTGAAGGAGTTTGATTTTGTGTACCAGGTCAGTATATGGAATCCTGAATTTGTTGGGAGTCAGATCAAAGGCCGATTTGGTTGCCGAGTCTGCTCTTTCATTTACCCTCACTCTAATGTGGCTTAGGATCCAGCATATAATTATTTCTTTACTATTTGACACTGAGTCTACTCTATTCAACAGTTTAATAATTAGAGGGTTTTCAAGTTTTTTTTATTGCTTAATGAATAGAAAGACCAAGAGCAAGTCTGAGAATATGATAAATTGCTTATGTTTACTTTTTGAGATGATATCGAGAGCGAGGTCTACTGCATGGACTTCTGCTGTGAAGATGAAGCTTTCCATGGGAAGAGCTTTCTTGATAATTGTTTTATTTAAAACAGCTGCACAAACCGTTTTGTCATTGTCCTTGGAGCCATCCGTAAAGACATACAGGTGGTCGGGATGGTACCGGAGGATATTGTGAAATTTCTCCTGATAAGCAATGGGATGGGATTTTGTTTTAGGGAGATCATTCAGTTCAAAGATCACTTCAGGTTTTTTAATGATTCAAGGTGGTGTTTGAGGTAGGATACTTTCATGTATATTATTTAGAGAGATATTGGATTCTTTGAGAGTAGACTTCATCCAAAGGCCGAAATGTTTTATGGATTTTTTTTCCTTTTTCTCAAAGTGTTGCTCGTATTTGGGGTTGAGGATGCAGTCATGAGTTGGGTTGGATGTGCAAGATTTTAGTTTTGTGTAATATTGCAGAGCCAGTTTTTTCACATCTGAGTTGAAGGGGCGCTGTCACCTGGCAATGTTTTGAAAGCTCCTAAGACCTGTCTTAGGTCTTCATAGTGTATAGGGTTGAGTTGTTTGCAGTAGGACTTCCTGGCTGATCTGTAGATAAAAGTAGCATAGTCTAGTTTTGAGCAGATCAGAGATCTATATAGTTTAAAGAGCATTTGTTGGTCAACTCCCCATTCTGTGTGGGTGACAACTCGCAGAAATTTTTGGGCTTGGGTGGGTTTGTTTTTTTAAATATTTTTTGTGAGGGATGAATGTCAATTTCTTGTTGAATAAAACCCCAAGGAATTTATTTTCGTTAACGACAAGAATTTCTGTATCTTCACGTTTAATGAGAGGGTCACTGTGTAACAATATGTAGGTGGTCTGCCAAGCAGACAATCCCTTTGTCTGTTTTGGCGCGAAACCAAACAAAGGCCTGAGCCCGCGATCTCGATGCGACCAGAAGTAGGTAAGGGAATGTGAGAGAGTTGGACAAAGGAACTGAGAGAAGGAGTTGGCGAAGGGTGACGCGAGTGGCCAGTCGACACCGGACAGCAGAGAGACCAGTTGGCATGAGATAGGGTCCAGAGCAGTGAGGGAAGACCAGTCAAGATGGGTTGGCATTCCTAGTAGCTTTGTAGAAATTCCGCTAGAAATCCACACTAGCGTTAGTCTACATATGCACAAAGGAATGCAATGTTACATAACTCCTCTTCTTGCACCTTAAGTTAACCCAAGCATATTGTTCGTTAGTTCTCTTTCCTCCCACTCCCTTGATTGTATTCTTATAGCTATTGTGACGGCAAATTGACTAAAATCCCAAAACAGGACTTTATTTTCGCACGTGTGAAGACGGGGCAGGTTGGCACTTGATCCCCTATAGGATATGTCCTCGTTCAGAGTTTTTCTCTCAGGCATATAAGAACTGGCATATTACGTGAGGGATTAATTTAGGACCAGACTGACCGCCGCTGGCAAGGGGTTCCAAATTTCACACTATCACACACCCACCAGGCCGCTAAACTTCGACAATGGAAGATAATGAGCCTATAGGTTTTAGTCGTAATAATATTATATTGTAGTAGTCGGCAACTCCGGTTTCCCGCGTGATATTTTAAAGGAATTAATAGGACAATTCTAAGCAAGATAACATAAGGCGAATAGAAGCTGAAAAGAAAATGTGACAACAACAAATTCGTAGTAGAACGGCAAAGAACAACTTAGACCAGGTGGTAACATAAAAATATATGAATTCCTTTACTACAGTTATATACACTTTCAAAGTGTCAAAACATATAATAAATTGGACAGTCCACGAATATAAATGTCTTTTCTTGACTTTTGTTTTTCTTCAAGTTGAGAGAGAGAGAGAGAGTGGTATACAAAATTTGGGTATAAAGGAGAAACGTCCCAAAGTTACTTATCTTATTTTTCGATGGTGTTCCACTGGAGAATCTTTCTTCTTTCACGGGCTAATAGACTTTATTCTATTTTTTTACACTGGCTTGAAGAACCTGGAGTCCTTCGTGTCTCAGGTATACTTTTGTCTTCAACCCGGAATACTGGCTATGGTTCGTCTGCCCGCTATGAACCCTGCTCAAAAACTTCTTTTCTTCCTATTTTCTTCCGCTGAGGGGAAGGGGTCCCCACTTCCGTTTTGAGGTCCCAGCCAATCATTTGGCTTCTCTCTTCTCCCCCTTGGTATCCGGCGACCTGAGGTTACTAAGTACCAACATCTGGTCTCCCCTGTGTGACCCACATTCCTTCCTAACAGTCACTTGTTTGACGGCTTGATACTGTCAATTCAAATATGAGGAGTAGTAATTTTATCTCCCTCCTCCCAGTGGGATATCGCGTGACACTATGAAGAAATGTGCGATCCCCCTATCGGAACCACTAGTTGATCACCGGCCAAGAAGTGAAATGGTTTGAAGAAGTTGACGTATTTGGGGGGCCCGAGAGGATATTGTCACAAGTGTGCATTTTTTTTAGTTGACAGAAATGTACGCATCATGTTTTGCTTTTGATCTGGAAGTGATGCAGAAATCGTCAACATAGAGGTAAATCCTCTATTCCAGGAGGGAGACATTTTGTGATGCTGTTTATTTTTATATTGAACGGTCTCACTTACAGAATACTCTCTTAAGGGACAGCCTCTTCCTGCTTGTGGAAATTAGAAAAGGTTGATCTGACTCAGACTCGGAATTTCCTGTCCAAGAGAAAACTCTTTTTGAAGTTGGACAATCGGCCTCCCAGCCCCATGCTAAACATGATCTTTTATTATTCCAAACTTCCAGGTGGCGCCATAAGCCTTCTCCAGATCAAAGAAGACTGCTATAAGGTGTTGGTTTTGGATGTTGGCCTCTCTTATGGAGGTTTCCAATTTGACCACATAACCAATTGTTTTGAGTTTGAGTTTTGTTTAACGGCATATCAACCCCTGTGGGTCATTTAATGCCAAAAAGGTTATTTTTAATTTCAGTCATTAAAATAGCAGTTCTATAGAGATGTTTGGTTATATCTTACTGAAAAAGTTGCTTTTTTTTAGAAAATTAAAAATGTTTTCAGGGTTTGTATTCTTAAAGATGTCCCTCAGGTTTCTTGCTTGATAGTATTTAGTGCGGATATGTTTAAGGTTGTTACAATTTAGAAGGATATGTTTGGTTGTGAGTTGTACTTTGCATGATGGGCACACTGGGGCATCCTCCCCTTTTAACAGGTGTGAATGAGTAATGTGGGTGTGCCCAATACGCAATCTGGCAAGTATTACTTCTTCTCTTCTGTTACTTCTGTAGCCTGTTGGCCACTCTCCGATAGCTTCTTGTATTTCATGGAGTTTGTTTTGGGTCTGATTGTCCCATGATTTCTGCCATTTGTCTGATATAAATTTCTTTATGGTTGGTTTTAGATCTGTATATGGGATTTTTGATTTGCACATATCAATTTGAAGAGCTTTTTTTGCAGCTTTGTCTGCTTTTTCATTTCCTTGGATGCCAATGTGACTTGGTATCCAGGTGAATATGATGCTATTATTTTTAGAGAGGGAGTTTAGTTTGTTTAAGAGCTTTGTAATCAAGGGGGATGATGTATCTCTGTTCTGTAGTGCTAGCAGGACTGATTTGGAGTCTGTGTATATGATAAATTTGGAAGCTTTATGATCTGCTATGATATTCATAGCTAGATCAATGGCTGTGGTTTCTGCACTGTAAATTGAAGCTTCATTAGGTAGGCGTTTTAGGGTTTCTTTTTTTTGAGAAATAGCAGCACAGCCTACTTTTTTTCCTTGTTTGGATCCGTCTGTATAGATGTGATAGTGATCTGGGAACTTATTTTGTATCTTTATGAGTTTCTCTTGATAAGTGATGGGGTGTGTTTTTATTTTGGGTAACTTAGCCAGTTCTAAGTTTATAGTTGGTTGCCTTATGGTCCATGGTGCCGTTTTGGAGAGTATGGTATGGTGTACTATTTTAGTGTTGATTTTGATTTCGTTGAGGAGGTCACTTATTCTTAAGCTAAAAGGTCTGATTTTTTTTGGGTTATTTTGATACAGGTTTTCATATTTTGTTTTGCCGGTATAGTCATAAGCAGGATTTTGTGGACAGGAGATGAGTTTGATGTAGTACTGTAGTGCTAATTTTTGTCTTCTTAAATAGAGAGGGGGTTCGTTTGCTTCTATGTATAGACTTTCCTTTGGGGAAGTATTAAAGGCTCCTAAAGTAAGGCGAAGTCCTTGGTGGTGTATTGTTTCCAGTCGTTGTAAGTAGGATTTTCTGGCTGCTCCGTATATGAAGCAGCCATAGTCAAGTTTTGATCTTATTAGAGATCTATATAGCTTGATAAGTGTCTTTCTATCAGCACCCCAGTCTGTGTGGGCTATGGCTCTCAATAGTTGCATGGCTTGATTGCATTTTATTCTTAGCTTTTTTATATGTGGGATAAAGGATAGTTTAGAGTCAAAGATAATGCCAAGGAATTTATGTTCATCTGTTATGGGTATTTCAGTGTTATTTAATGTAAGTTTAGGGTGGTTGTGCATCTTGTGGATTTGACAGAAGTGTACACATTTTGTTTTACTATTTGAAATTGTAAATCCATTTTCTGTGGTCCATTTTTCGATTTTATTTATGCATTGTTGTACTTTCCTTTCTATGGTTGTCATGTTTTTTGAATTATAGCAGATGAGGAAGTCATCTACATATAATGACCCTTTGATTTCTGGAGGGAGGCAGGATGTTATGCTGTTTATTTTTATTATAAATAGGGATACTGATAAAATACTGCCCTGAGGAACTCCCACCTCTTGTGGCTTCGAATCAGAGTATGTGCTGCCAATCAGTGTCCTGAAAGATCGGTCTTCAAGAAAGTTTTGGATGAAGATGGGAAGTCTACCTTGTAACCCAAAGTTTTTAAGGTCTTTGAGAATTCCGTATGGCCACGTTGTGTCATAGGCCTTTTCAAGATCAAAAAAGACTGCCACTAGGTGTTCCTTTTTTATGCATGTTTCTCTGATTAGAGTTTCTATATGAACCACCTGGTCCATTGTGCTTCTTTTTGTTCTGAAGCCTGCTTGTAGGTTTGAGAGCAGTTTATTTGATTCGAGAAACCATATTAGTCTTTGGTTTATCATCCTTTCTAAAGTTTTGCATGCACAACTAGTGAGGGCTATGGGCCTATAGCTGGTGGGATTTGTTGGGTCTTTTTGTTTTTTGAGGATGGGGATGATTGTAGCTTGCTTCCATAAAGTAGGGATATTGCCTGAGATCCAGATATTGTTATATATGTTTAGGAGATATTTCTGGGAAATTGAAGGTAATTCTTTAAGAAATGTGTAGTGGATTTCATCTGGACCAGCAGCTGAGTTATTGGATTTGGATAATGAATTTTGGAGTTCATCTAGGGTGAAAAGTTGGTTGTAGCATTTAGTATTGTCAGAGGTGAACTTTATTTTGTTCTTTTCTTCTTTGATTCTGATGGAGTTAAATTTGTTGGAATATTTTTTGGTAGATGATGCTTGGGCAAAGTTTTCTGCCATCAGATTAGCTATTTGTTTTTCATTCAAAGCTTTTGTGCTTCCTTGGGAGAGATGATTTATAGGAGTGTGGACAGTTTTATTTGATATTTTCTTTACAAAGTTCCAAATTGTTTTGGGATTAGTATTTGAGTTTATTTTTGCAGTGAAGTTTCTCCAGGAGGACCTCTTAGCTTCTTTAATTGTGCGTCTAGTTTTAGCTCTTTGTTGTCTATATTTGTCTAGATTTTCTGATGAAGGGTTGGTTTTAAATTTCCTGAGGATTCTTTGGCGTTCTCTGATCATAGTTTTGCACTCCTCCGTAAACCAGGGATTGTTATGTTTTGGGGATGTTGTAGTTTTAGGTATGGTTTTGTTTGCTATATTAATTAGGGTGTTTGTGAAATGTATTATAGGTTCTTCTTGGTTTATATTTGTTTCTGGGATTAGGGTGTCAAGGCATAGTTTTTTGTAGGCTTGCCAGTTTGCTTTTTTGAAATTCCATCGTGGGGTTTTTGAGACTGTTTGTGGGTCTGATTTTCCTGGTTTAGTATTTTCTATTATGATTGGAAAGTGGTCACTGCCGCAGGAATCTTCATATACCCTCCAGTTATATTCTATAAAGGTGGCTGGATCGCTGAGTGTTAGATCTATAGCAGAGAATGTACCTGAGGATGAGCTTAGGTGGGTTTGAGCTTTCCGATTGTGGAGACATAGGTTGTTGTTATTAATGATTTTTTCAAGGGTCTGACCTCTTTTGCTCGTTGTCCTGCTTCCCCACAAAATGTTGTGGCTATTGAAATCTCCCATCAATATATATGGCTTAGGGAGTTGATTTATTAAGTTATTTAGCTGTTCTTCGTTTATAGGATCTTGAGGTGGAATGTATATAGAGCAGATAGTGGTGGTTTTGTGTAAAGTTGCTGAAATTGCTACTGCTTGTAGGGGGGTGCTGATGTTGATTTTGCTTTGGGGAATGTTTTTCCTTATTAGGATTGATACACCACCCGAAGCTCTTAGTCCCGTGTCATGTATATAGTCATATTGCTCATAATTTTTCATGTTTGTTTTATCATTGCTTTTTTTGAATGTTTCTTGGAGACATATAATGGTAGGATTTTGTTCAGTTATTAACAGCTGGAGTTCGTTGTAATTTGCCTTGTAGCCACGACAGTTCCATTGGATTATCTTGTGGGTATTTTGGTATTTGGCCATAACTATTTATGCAGTGTGTGTCTTGGGTTTAGGGTGTACTATTTAATTTTTGTATTTTCGATTTTAGGTGTCGAGTCCATTTCGGTTTCCATACTTTCTATGTTTCTGGATTTATTTTTGGTTTTTGAAGGGGTGTGTTGAGTAGGTTTTTGTTTTTCTTCTTTTTCTCTGGTTCTTGAGGTTGATCGGTTTCTGTTTTTGATAGTTAGCGTTTCATTTTTTTGGCTAGAGGTTGAAGGGATGTTTTTTGATTTGTCAGTTGGAGTTAGTTGTACATTGGGTATAATGGTTTTAAGGGTTTTGATTAGTTCATGTAGGTCGTTTATTAAATTTGTTAATTCTTCTTCTATTTTTGTTGTTTTTATTTGTGTTTTTGCTTCGTTTTCTACTTGGTTTGAGGGAGTCCTGGTTACCTGAGAGAAAGTTAATTTGTTAAAGGGATTTTCTACGAGTCTTCTTGCTTCAGGGAAGGTAATGTTTTTGGTGATTTTCATTTTGATAATTTCCTTTTCCCTTTCCCAGATTTTGCAGTACTTTGAGTCTGCTCTATGATTCCCTTTGCAGTTGTTGCAGTTTAGACTGTTTTTGCAGGATTCCTCTATGTGATTTGGTTCCTGCTCTCCACATTTGACACACACTTGTTTTCTTGTGCAGTGCTGCTTCAAGTGTCCATATTTCTGGCAGTTATGACATCTTCTGGGATTTGGGATGTATGTCTCAACTTTCACCACTGTATAGCCTATTTTTATTTCTAAAGGGGGTTTTGGGTTATTAAAGGTTAGAATGTAGGTATTGGTTTCAATTATTTCGTTTTGTTTTTTGATTGTTATTCTTTTGATGTCTATTACATTTTGTTTTTTTAGTTCATTTTTAATTTCCATTATTGAGCATAATGATAGCTCTCCATTTCTTATCACCCCTTTAGAGGTGTTTAATCTCTCATGGGGGTAAGCTTTTATATCGATGTTGTGGATTTTTTTTTGCTTTAATATTATTTCGGCTTGTTTTTTTCCTGTCACCTCTATAAGGATGGTTCCATTCTTCAAGTTTTTTACGGTTTTGGGTGATATTAGAGCTGAAATACATTTTTCTATGATGAAAGGCGATATTTTTGTTAGCGGTAGTTTTTCTTTTGATTCTAGAATGATGAACCTTGGATATGGCTCATCATTGTCTGAATCACATTCAATATGGGGTCTTTTTGCTTGGGTTTTTGTTTTAACAGAAGCCATAAAAGTGTTGGATGAGTTTCACTGAACATGCTCCCCACCCACCTCGGAGCCCCATATGGGGATGTGCCTAGGGGGAAACCCATTCGCCTAGCAACACCAGGGCTACATGTTCAGTATACTCATGCTGGTGATAGACGAATTAATTTTTTGTCCCTGGGTTTTTGTTCCCAAGATAACTACTTCCCCAGGGACAGAAAGGACTACGAGTCTTTCCACAGCATGATTGACCCTACAGCCATCGTCCTCATTTAGATTTAAAAAAAAAAAAAAAAAAAAAAAAAACCTAAAAATCTAAGAGAGTACTGTCATGACCAGCCGCTTGATCGGATCGGGCCTCTCCGACCGCCCGTCTAGCCCAGTAAGGGCCAAAGTGGTGTGTTGCAAGAGACTTGACCACTCGATTTTCAGGCCAAGTACTGCTCAACCACCAGGATCCCGTCCTTAAGCATCACGGGTCGCCACCCACGGCCAACAGGTAGCCTCGTTGGGGGGGTTTTACCCCTCTGCAGAGGTGCAGTCAGCGTATTCTACAGCCCCAGCATACAGGGCGGACCAATTGTTTTAATCGCACATCAACATTTATGGGTTATTTAATATCAAAGCTATCCTTGCAAAATAAAAAAAAAACCAATAAAAATTTAACCCATAGCTGCCAAAACCATCCTTGAAGACAAACGATCCACTCTATTTATTTCAGATGGCTCCTCCTTGTGTAAGATATAAAGATGATATCCTGCTGAAACAGAGACAGATGCAGACAAAGCCAATTATTTAGCACTTCTCATGAATACACAAGTCCAAACCAAATCCCTGCTGCATAGCCAAGAGCAATTAGCAAGAGGCATAGGCCTCTACATTAATACATATATATATATATATATATATATATACACTGTCTAGCCACACTGATGAGTTCTGATAGAACGAAACAGATCTGTCTGTGGATGACTATATATATATACATACATACTTGAATGTTTATTTAAATAAAGTCCAAACTAAATCCCTGGACTAAGTAGCAAGAGGCATAGGACTCTACATCAACACAAATAAAATGAAGTATATATATATATATATATATATATATATATACACTTGAATCTTTATATAAATAAAGTTCAAACCTGCATCAAGACTTTCCAAATCATACAAGTTGTATCTTTAGACCCCGTAATAAGATAACTACCACAGTAATCCAATGCCAGGCACGTTACAATATCTGTAATAAAAAAAAAAACAAAGTTTAAAATCAGATGAAAATCATTTCATAAAACTTGTTTAATATTCCTTGCCTCACCACACATCATCATCATCATCATCATCTCTCTCACCTGAAAGATCTTCCATCTATTCCTCTTTAAAGTTCTTTCCTCTCATCACAATTTTTCTTTCTATATCCTTTTCAGTTTTAACCTTCTTCCCTCTCTCTTTATGTGTCTATCTCTCTTTATCTTTTTATAAGATTCCCCCCACTCTCTGATCATTTTCTTCCATCCCTCTCATACTTCATTCTCCTCTCTATTTCTGATTTTTTCTCCTTTTTTCTCTTTGTCATACCTTTCTGATACAGTATTTTTTTTTATACAGAACACTTAATGAGGCTATGAAATTATCTATTATCTCACACACATCAAAACTACAAGAGTTAAAACCACACAGGTTAGTTGATTAATTGATTAGATCTGATTTCTTTCTTTAATGGCAGATCAACTTTCATAGGTTATTTAATGCCAAAGTCATTTTGATCCTGTGTTTTCATGGCACCAAATGAGAAGTGTGTAACACTATGGCACCATCTTGAACATCAATAGATGTCACACTTCTTCAAGTACAAAGTGACTCAGTTGCTTCAGATACGAAGGTGTTTTACTCAGACCCAATATTTTATAGCAGTTAACACAAACACGAGAGAAAGAGAAACATCATAAGAGTCTATGAACAAACCGCTTAGTGGATACCAGAGAATCACCCTCCCATGACAGATCGATCTATTTGTCCACCTGTCTTACTCAAACTCAACTGCCTTATTTTCAAGTTCTTTTTTTTTTTTTTTTAAATATATTCCAAAGTATTTCATCAGCCAAAGTCCTCAGTGTGACGTCATCCCCCACCCAAATCATTGCATCATTATCTTTATTTAATTTCCATCAAACTAATCACACGATATGACTCCATCTGGTTTAAATTTCAATATCCGGTCTAGAATTGACAGGTGTGTGTCGTATCCTCTCATGCACACATTGACTTCAGAGACCAGTACATTTATACTAAAAGATCTCTCACCAGTTTACAAACTCACCAAATTAAATAATAAAATGATCAATTACTAAATAAAATAGATTAATATAATCAATTATCACCCTAATTGTATTACACTATCCTTGGAGAAGAATGCTTGAGTGGAGTTTGAACTCGCTTACTCAGATGTTCAAGTTCAGCATGTTAGCCACAACACAATGGGGAGTCCTCCACCAATCATATCATTTCAGATATTATTCCTATATAATAATAATCCTTTGTGAACAATTAGAACTTCAGTTAACAATTGATACAAATAATTTGTATACATTAATTTGGTTTTAAGTATTCCTATCTGCTGTGTGGATGCTCTACTTGGACGCTAACAAAACAGCTGGAGAAGAAGCGAGACAGCAATTACACAAGAATGTTGCAAGTACTATTGAACAAGTCCTGGCAGCAACACCCCACAAGGCACCAACTATACAGCTACCTGCCTCCCATCACGAAAACTATCCAAGTTAGACAAACCAGACATGCAGGACACTGCTGAAGAAGCAGGGACGAGCTCATAAGTGATGTATTCCTATGGACCCCCACTTATGGCCGAGCAAAAGCAGGACGACCAGCTCAAACATACATACAGCAGCTATGTGAGAATACGGGATGTAGCCCTGAAGACCTGCCGGAGGCGATGAACGATAGGGAGAAGTGGCGAGAGAGGGTCAGGGATATCCGTGCTAGAGGCACGACAGATGAGGATTCCTATCTAATACTAATATTTCCTAAGTAATAACAGAATTTCAAGTGGCAATTTTTATTTAAGCTATTATCACTCAAATTTTTAATTTTTCCAACTTTTAACTAAATCATTATAAGGAAACACATGAAAAATGGATTGTAAAGACACTGAATTGCCCATTTAACCTTCCTTATTGAAAATATAATTTTCATAAGCATAAAATATACATAAAATTAATCATCTGAATTATATTTAATTTTATTCAAAAAAAAAAAAAAAAAAAAAAAAAAAAAATGAGAACGCTTTTAATATTCTATTTATGTTTAGTGCCATTCAGTTCAGAAAATACATCACATATTAAACACTCTCATAATGGTTTAATATAAAAACCAAAATGTTTAATATGAGCAAATAATTCAACTAAATTCAACCCTTCATAGGCCATCATCAGGGGTTGTTTGCTTGTGTAAGGTGTGTTGTTTTTTAAAAGAGTTTAGAAAGTTTTTGAAAGTTTATCCTATAACAAAAATATGATGGCCTATGAAGGGTCCGAAAGCGCTCAGGACAATTTTAGGAAATTCATCTACCAATTCCAACCTGAAACTAAGACACTTATCAGAAAACTTGAAAGGATCTTAAATAAATGATACAGACAAAATTTGTCTTTATTATTTTATGAAACATGGTTAAATGAATGACTGCTGCCTAACTACACACAAACACACACATATATATATGATCAAGTGCATTGTATATAAGATGCTATATACCTATATGTCCAACAATGTGGTTGACTTTTCTCAGTTTGCTCAGATGAAACACTTGCAAGCTGTTGTCCCAGTAGCCACCAATGAATAAGAGCTTTGCATCATGTGAGACAACAAACAATTTTGGATCTATTTTCAACCCTGGATAAAATGTACCATGCAGCCTCTTCTTTGTTCTGAAAATATACAAATTAAACAAAGATACTGATAAAAAGAAAAAAAAAAGTATCAAAAAATAAAACAGATACACAAGTAATTTGGATTCATATTCTCATTCTTTTTGTTTTTATCTCTACATTTTAAGTGAAGCACTCTTTTTGGATCAGAACTGTCATCTTTTGTTGTTTCTACAGCAACACTTTAAATTGAATCTAATCTTTTCAACCTTTTAAATCTGACCAACCAGATTGTTGAAACAAAGCAGCAGATACTCAAGATCTTCCCTATTGACTTTATTCTCTTTATAGATTTTTCCGGGGAAATAGTTCGCATTTCGATATATTCAACCAAATATAAGGAAATCATTCCTAGGGCAATGGAGCAGATCTTTTGTAGGTGGACATTATGAAACTCCTTTATTTTAAAGATATGGATAGACACTGGTCAACAGACTTGATTCCTGATGACATTCTTGGGTGTTCAAGATTGTTATTGGAGGCCCAGATAGTGAGAAACCTGTTACTCTTTGATCTTCAAAGTTCTTGACCAACTTGAAAATCTGACTCCTTGTTATATATCCTACCTATGAACATTAATGGGTATATCCCATTCCTCATAAATATGTTGGACACTATTGAGAGGGGGGTGAAAATGTACAAAGTAGTCACAACTATCCAGGGTTACCTTCTTCACGCTGCTGGCAAGTATTGTATTTTGTTAATGTTATAAAGATTTCCATTTCACTTCCAACCTCCGTTTTGGTTATTTCTCATTCAGTAACCTTTTGTTAGGTTGTTACATCACTGTTTGGAAATGTTTTCAAATTGAACTTCTTTCTTAGTTTCGTAATACATCTTCACACAAAAAATCTTCCACTCCATTGCCCAAGACAGGATTTTACTATATTCAGTTTAATATATTAAAATGTTAACTATTTCATAGCAAAAATCTGAAAATAAAGTCAATAGGGAAAGTCTGAGAAGCAGCTGCTTTGTTTCAACAACTGTGAAACCTCTGATATTTATGCCATTACTCAAAAGTACATATACCCAGTCTAGAGAACCTGCCAGGAGTGATGGCTGATAGGGATGGATGGTGAGGGAGAGTCAAGGGGGTCTATGCAATTAGCACAACTTGATGATGATAAAAACTTTAAAATAATTGACACAATCACATTTTTTTGTGTTTTTAATAAAGTTGGTTCTCCTGTTTCATGTCATGCATATAGAAAATATTGGGGGAGGGAGAAGTTAATTTTCTCTTGCAAGAGGAGAAATGAAGAATTTTCTATTAGAATAATATCCAGACTTTAATTAGAGAAAAAAAGAAAATTGAATAAAAAAAATGATTTCTGTTGTTTAGTTTATAAAAGAAGAAAAAAAAAAAATTCCAAACATTATTTGACCTCCAAATGAAAATGGATACTTACTTGTTGTTAGCTAAGGACGGATCTCTTTCAAATGTGAAATAATTGGAAATCGACTTGTCATAGCACAACCATCCATGAATGCCAAGAATTCTGTCTTCTGTGATTGTGATCTGCAAGGAAAAAAAAAAAAAAGAAATGAAAATCAGGTGAAAATATCTGATCAACTCATTCTCTCTTAGAGAGCTGTTTTGCAGTAGAACAAGAAAGAAATGGTTGGTTAGTTGGTTGGTGTTTTATGACATATCAATCCTTGTGGGTAATTTAATGCTGAATCCTATATATATATATATATATATATATATATATATACACACACACACACACACACACACATACATACATACATACACAACCAGTCATAAGTATTTGGTCACCATCAAAAATTTTTATTTCCCATCCTAAAACAAGCACCACAATAGTTTTCTTTATTATACTAAATACAAGTCTTCCTGAGCCACGTTAAATACAAATTCAACCAAAAAAATACAAAAAACTTCTTAAACATTTGAATAATCAAAACGTGACCCCCTTTGGCCACTATCACTACTTCACAGATTCTTGGCATTCTTTCTACTAAAGATTGGCAGTAGACTGAAGATAGTCCTGCCGAACTTTCCTGCAAGAGTTGCCAGAGGTGAACTGCACTTGTGGGTTGTTTAGCTCCGGCTTTTCAGCCAAGTTCATCCAACATCAGTTCAATGGGATTTAAGACCGCTGATTGCACTGGCCAAGATATCAGTTGAAGGACGTGCTGTTTGTGTTTGCTTTTAACGTACCTCTAGCAGAGTTCACTGATATACTTTGGGTCATTATCTTGCATATGTACAAATCTTTGACCCATAAGCTGTTATCCAAATGGGATCATGTGATGCTGCAGTATGCTTAGATAGCCGGTCTGATTCAATTTGCCCATCACCTGGTGCAAATCCTTGACATTGCAATTGGCCAAAGCCCCCTTCACCACAACAGAGCCTCGTCCATGGTTTATGGTTGGTGTGATACAGGGAGTTACAGCTCTTTCACCAACTCTTGGCCACAAATAGACCATCCTATTTGACCAAAAGATATCAATCTTTGATTCATCAGTCCAAAGGACTTTATTTCACTGCTCTATTGTCCAGTCATTGTGTGCTTTGACCCAAGGGAACCTTTTGACATTGTTTTGCTTCCTAAACACTGGTTTCTTGACAGGCCAGCATGAGAGTCTTCTCACAGTGGATGCTGACACATTTTTTTTTTTCATGACATTGATTCAGTAGTTGTGCAGGGATGTTTGAAGCAGTCAGCCTTCTGACACATAAGTTGAGGACTGATGAAATTGTCCTCTGCTCTCGTTAATTCTGCTCTTGTTTGTCCCATTTCCTGATGTTTCCCAACAGTATAATTCACTTTAGTTCATGTTCAGCATAAAAGAAAAATGCCTTCAAATAAATTTTTCAAAAGATACCTGGTTATTTATTCTAAGGTCAAAGTTACTGAGGAAGGCTTGAATTTAGTATTGTTATATAACATATGCCATGGATTTTTGGATCATTCCTTGTGACCCCGTGTGCTTTAACAAGCTGTCACATTGTGATTAGTAAACAGGTCAGCATGATCAGGGCACTCGGGTGTAACAGGTGTGTAACCGGAAGGAGACCATGTGATGAGAATCACGCGGTCAGATTTAGGCAGAGTGCAGAGAATCGGAGTCGAGCGAGGGACACGCAGTCGATCAGAGGCGTCTGACAAGCTTGTAAAGGGGTGCAAGCGTTGGCACCCCCTGGCTCCAAAAGAAGATATGGGAAGAAGAATTCCTTTCTCTTAGTATAAGTCTCTCTACCCATTTCTCACACACCACAGAATCATTAACCCTTTCGAGAATAAAGTGTGAGAGATATATTTTTATTAAGAAGTGTGTTCGTTCATTGAAATTTGTAAATCAATGTTATGATTGTGGCTATACAACAGTATAACAAATAAAAATATGGTAGTGCTTAACTTATTTCATTAAAAATAACACTTTTAGGATAAGAAAAAAAAAATTTCAGATTTGCCAAATACTTTTGACTGGTAATGTGTATATATAGATATAAGCAAGACTCTCCTGGAGAAGTAACAAATAAGCAACATACAACTGTGGACCCCATCACATGGACAAGCAAAGGCAGGACGGCCAGCTAGAACCTATATACAACAGCTCTGTGATGATATAGAATGTAGCCTTGAAAACTTCCTGGGAGGAATGGATGATAGAGTCGGGTGGAGAGAGGGTCAGGGAGATCAGTGCTGGCAACGCAACATCATTATGATGATAGATATACATACATATACACATATATAAAATGCTAGTAATTCAGTTATATAAATTAATTATTTGTTTGCACACAGTTAAATGGTTTCAAGTATAGTAAATGATTAAACAATTCTATCTGACCCATAGATGGGACCATAACAAGTACTAATAATCTGTTTCAGAGTGGACCTGAGAGTAATGACAATGGAGTAGTACTTCATGTTTCCCAAAGCTCCCAGAGAGAAGCCTTACCATCAGATGCAGTCTCGTTTCATAACCCAGGACACTTGTTCAGAAAGGTGTGTGTGTTGTTACCTCTCTGCAGAGGTGCTGTTAGTATATTTTACAACCCCAGCTGATAGGGCAGAAAAGAAATGGTATCCAAGATTACTTACCATACTGTCTGGCATTCCATGTTGTATTATTGAACGTGTTTGTATCCTCGGAACACTGATATATACAATTGGATCATTTTCATTAGATACCTACAAGGACAAAGACAAAAAACAAACTTAAAGATATTTATATTTAGTGTATACGTGTACTAATTATTAAATAAGTTTAGTATCAACCTAAACACACAAGGAGGATAATAATAATATCAGTAAGAATACTGAGAAGGGTTCTGGAGACTTAAGACTTGCTGTCACTCAGGCTCCAGTGAAAGATCGTCAGCTAACTGGTGTGAAAAACTTGCAAGGTGAATAATAACTGAATCTCTTAAAAGCAGCACAAATTAATGCCATAAGGACTAATTAATTAGCCTAGTGGGTAGAGTGTTCACCATTGACCCAGGAGACTAAGGTTCAATCCCAGGTTGAGTCATACCAAAAACTCAAAAATGGTACTTGAAGCTGCCTTGCTTAACACGCAGCATTATAAGGTACAGTTCAAGCGGAGCAATTTAGGGAAAGGAATAGCGCCCTCCCTGACACTTTGGTGTATTAGCTAATGAAAAGGGAGCCTTTGGGTTGCCCTTGACTATAATTACAAACTTTACTTATATTGTAGTGAAAATTCATGATACGCAACAGATTAGCAAGTGAAAGTTATGTGGAAATGGAAACAAGACAGCTAATCACAGAAGAGTAGGCAGAACGCTGTGGAAAAGATAATCCACTGGGAATTGTGCAAGAGGTTAAAATTTTACCATACTAACAAATGGTATATGTCGTAATATCACGGACAATTTCTCTACGATTAGATTACAACCTATACAACAGATATTGGTCTAACCCAGAATTTTGAACTAATAATCTTGAAGCCAACTAATATGCCAGATTAATTAATTCTTCTGGGTTTTAGAAGTCTAGTTGAAGTGGAATCAACCTATTGGGCAGTAGTCAAATTACTTAACACGCAAAATGAACTGATGGATGTTCACCAATCAGACATAAGCAAAATACTGCTTTTTTTCCCCACCTCAAACTTAGTTGCTTATATGCGCATTAAGTCTCGCCAATTCAGTTCTAAGCCAGAAAAAAATTTCACAACCAGAAGCACTGTGTTTGATTTGCTGCTATTATGAATAGCCTCAAAATAAATATTTTTGCGAGATTAAAATAATCTTTGCCATGAACAAATTCCAAACAATGCAGAGTTTAAATATAAGGAAATAAGAAAAAAAGAATATTTAGCTTTTATTTTTTTTTTTCGCAAAAAAAAAAAAAAAAATCCCCTTATTTAGTTAATGACCCTTCTAAGATAGATTAAGTCCTTTTTTATTGAATGATCCTTGTACTCGTCTTAGAAAATAAAATCCGATAATAATTCTATAAAAAAATTGACTCACTTCTACAAAATACGTTTTCAGTTGATTTATAAAATACAAAATGCTGAGTGGTTTTTCTGATTTGCTGGCTCGGCTGGCAACTTCATCAAAAGTCATTCTCTTTGGATGCCATTCCTGTAAAAAAACGCAAAGACAATAAGTTACTTTTCTTAGAACATTAAATATATTAACTTACCAGACATGCATAATAGCACAGTCCCCTTTAATACATACATACATAAATACATACACATGCTCGTATGCATATATACACATATATATATATATATATATTCATAAGTGATGTATTCCTATGGACCCCCTCATATGGCTGAACAAAAGCAGGACGGCCAGCTTGAACATACATACAGCAGCTCTGTGAGGATATGGGATGTAGCCCTGAAGACCAGCCAGAAGCGATGAACGATAGGGAGGAGTGGTGAGAGAAGGTCAGGGATATCCGTGCTGGCGGCACAACGTGATGATGATATATATATGCATGCACACACATTTACACATGCATTACATAAAAACATACACACACACACACATATATATATATATTTACACATGCATTACATATACACACACACACACACACATATATATTTACACATGCATTACATATATACATACACACACATATATATATTTACACATGCATTACATATACACACACACACATTATTTATATTATATATATATATATATATATATATACACACACACACATGCATTACATATATACACACACACACACATATATATATTTGCACATGCATTACATATATATATATACATACACACACACATATATATATATATATATATATTTACACATGCATTACATATATACATACACACAGAGACTTGTTTTTTTTTTGCACAGTCATACTTCTAATTTTCAAATAACCTTTTGCAAAATTCAATTCTACTAAAAATCACCAAATATTTTTCAAACAGATCTATTTGACATATAGATGGTTCCTTCAACAGATACTAATAACCACAGGAGAATGAAAAACTGGAGCCTCACCATCAGATGCAATTTAGTTTCTCACCTCAGACAGAATTAATATTATTTCATTGTCTCTCACATCATTTAGGAAAGAATCCCTATGGCATAGTGACTAAATATGTTGGACTGTGACATCATAGCAAGTGAATTCAAACTCCAACTGCCCTGTTGCATTCACTTTTGGACTAATGCCCTTAGGAAAGGTATGAAACCAGTAGAAGAGAAGATGACTGACTTCTTGTGGCAAAATGTGCACGTTTATGCCTGGAGTGGAAAATGAGTGGTACGTTAGAAATAGAGAGAGAAAAAGAAACATGGCTGCCCTGACACTTTAGTTTAAGATAAAATACCATCTCCAGCAAGGAGAATTTGCGAGAGTGGCATATACAAATTTTTTGAAGAGAATGTACTGACCAAGCATAAAACCACCAGTGTGAGAGAAACGGCAAATATGATCAAGCAAAGACATTTTTGTTTTCACCCCCACCCACCAGCTATGACTTAAATAGTACCACGACTTTTTTTTCTAAAAGATGGCTTTGGCATTAAGCAACCCATAAAGGTTGATATGCTATTAAAACAAAAGACAGCCCATTTGGTTGGGGCTGTAGAATACACCAACTGCATATCTGCGTTGATGTTTCTTTTTCAAAGATATTCTGCATGCAAAGCATGTCTTGCTGTTTCTTTCTCACTAGTCTCATACCCCACTTTTTTTTTTGGTGAGAGTAAGTAGTTTTTCTCCTTCAGTAGCAAATGGATCTAGTGTCTTCTAAGCCACCCCAAAAGGGCAGAGTAACTAAGTCAATTTGAAGCTATTCAAAAGAAAGGAAAAAAATCTGGGACAAACCTTAAGAAGTTGGCATGGTGTCTGACCGAAATTGTTAATCATTCCTTCCACTGCCTTACGCTCAGTCAGATCTTTGATGGCATCTAAATCCACGGCACCTGGAATGGAAATTCAGGACATAATTGGTTTTATTGATTTCAAATATCAATTCACTAATTTACTAATCAACAACTGATGAGCCAATAAAAGAAAACTCTACTTATACGAGATGTGATCCAAAAAGTATCAAAACTGAATAATTTAATTTTCTAAAATTTAAAAAGGTATGCGCACAACAAAGCAACTTCTATAAAAGAAGAAGTTTCAACAAGTTAGAGCCAATTCTGTCTTTGCTTTTTTAAATATTTGCAGTGGACAAAAGTGTAAATGAATATGAAACTGATCAACAAATTAATAAATTTTTATTGCTTTAAATTGAGTGAAAACTTTGCTGAAAAACAAGTTACAAAAGATAATATTAATCAGAGTGTAAATTTTCTTAAAGAGAAAGTAAAGATTCATGCATGAAATATAGCAGTTATTGTTACCCTAATCTAACAGGATATATTTTGTGTAAGTAAAAAATCTTTGTATATGTCACTATGTGAGAGAGAAAATATATTTATACATTAAAAGTATATGTGGTTGCCACTGTAATTTTTTTTTTATCAGCAATTGAAGGCTTTAGTAAGTAAAGTTGGCAACCGTAGTCGAGGGCAACCAGAAGGCTCCCTTTTCTATAGCTACTACACCGACATGTAGGGGAGGGCGCTACTCCTTTCCCGGGATTGCTCCACTTTACCCTTGATACATACCTTATAATGCTGGGTGTTAAGCAAGGAGGTATCAAGTACCATTTTTAAAGTCTTTGGTATGGCGCAACCTGGAATTGAACCCAGGTCTCCCAGACCATTGGTGAACACTCTGCCCACTAAACACTAGCATATTAGTTCAATTTAAGATAGTTAAGCGATGTTGAAAAAAATTTTCACTCAAAAGAAATAAACTGAAAGGTAGTTGAGTAAGTATAGAATAATTCCATATTTACTAAAGAAAATATTTACTTCTTTGCTATTTATAATATTGAGGTAGGCTCAAACCTAAATAAAAATGTTGATTTATCTATGATTCTAATTAGTTAAAAAATATACTTTTATGTAGCAGAATCGAAAGGCAGAAAGAGCAGCCTCTGGTGAACCAATCAGTCTCCGCCATTCAAAGAGACAATGAGTAGCGTGTTGTATAGGCAAGCAGAACAGTGAACGTAAATTTGGGTTCATTTGATTATGAAGACTGACCAATGCTAAAGGACGCTTATGCAAATTTAACAACTGTCTAAAAACAGGTGGTGAGTCGGGAGAGAGGGGGTGATATGAAATGTGACGACAAAGTCACTGGAGTGAATTCTGTTTGTGGTAACACTAGAAGGAAAGAGACAAGAAGTGATGAGTGAACTTGTTTCTGTTGTCCTATTTCGCAGATTGAGTTGGACTTTAATTTTGACCCACCACCCCTTCATTTTCAGTTGATTTTTATTTAACAATCTAGGATGGAAAAGACTTCTTAAACCATTTTGGGTTTTGATCCTTCAAATTTTTTCCAGCAACTCAAATATTGTTATCTGTGAGTTCTCAATTAGTGATTTTAAACAATGGGCATTTAAAAACTAACATAATATATCATCATTAATAACAATAATGATCATCAATTTGTGTTAATGATACAGAGTCCCTTGATCATCTCTCCATCCATCTCTATTGTCCATCACAAGTCTTTGAGATGGTATCCAGTGTCCACACAGATCAGATGTATCCAAGTATTTATTGGTCAGTTAACATTGTAAAAGTCCATAGGAGAACATTACTTATGAGTTGTTCTATATTTCTCCAGCAGTGGCCAGCATATCTTGTTCATTTGACTTGGATGGTTTATAAGATGGGAAGTAAGTGGCTGTACAGCTGTAGTTTTGTGGGGTGCTGCTTCTAGGATTTGTTCAGAACAACATGCAGCATCATTGTATAGATTCCATCTAGCTTTTTTACCCATGTGCTTCATTACATGTTCGGTTTTTATGGCATATCAACCATTGTAGGTTATTTAATGCCAAATCCATTTTTATAGGAATAATCAGTTATATTTTAAATAAATTCAGTTTAGCATAAGTATGCAGTTCAATTGTCAAAAACATTTCTATTTCAAGCAATTCAGTTTAGTCAAACAGTTCTTATTCAAGAAATTCAGTTTAGTATAAGTATAGTTTTTGTTTACACACAGTTAAATTTCAAAACAGTTCCATTGCAAACAATTCAGTTTACCATTGGTTCACAGTTTAAATGTCAAAACTGTTCTATTTCAAACAATACAGTTTAGCCTAAGTACTCAGTTTAATTATTAAAAACATTGCTACTTCAATCTATTTGGTTTAGTCAAACAGTTCTAATTCAAATGATTTAGTTTCATATAAGTATAGCTTTTATTTACACAATTAAATTTCATAAGTTTTATTTCGAACAATTCAGTTTAGCGTAATACAGTTTCAATGTCAAAAACAGTTCTATTTCAAGCAATTCAGTTTAGCATAAGTACACAGTTTAGTTCTATTTAACCCAGTGATTGGACCCTATCAGATGCTACTACTTTGGGCCAGAGTGGACCACATTACCCCAAAGCTCCAGCATTACTGGAACCTCACCATCAGATTGTTTAGTGTCATATCCAGGATACTCAGGGGGGGTTCTTATCCCTCAGTAGAGGTGCAGTCGGTGTATTCTACATCCCCAGCTGATTGAGTAATATCATTTTTATTATTACATATTGTTCACCCAACCCCTTCACTCTGACACAAGTTCAACATTTTAGCTGAGTAAAGCTGGTTTCAAAATTTTCCTTCTATACTGGTTGCCTTACAAAGGCTAAAGAACTCAGTCTGCCCTATTACTTGGAATAATGAAAAGTAGTATTTTATTTTGATACATGTTTACATACCATATCACATAACTGAGACAGTTCCAGTCATGTAAAGTAGCTGTGGCGGTTAGTAATATTGTTGCAGTCGGTGCACTGACACGCTGTGCATTGCTTCACTGTGTGCATTTGGAATTTGTTTTACAAGTTCAAACTGGACCATAATGTCGCAGAAACAACTGCATTTAGACCAACCTATTCTCCAGCCTTCTTTACATGTACATTATTATAAAAATAACAGTTAAAAATCAAAGTAGTCAGAATCAGTACATTTTTGTAGAGTCAGACTTTAAGTAACCCAAGAATTGCTTAACTGACTCTCCCTAATTCTGGCAAGCTAAACACTTACCTTCATATGTACAATAATAAAATACATTAAGAGCTTCTATGGCAGCTGGTCCCTTCTGTTTGTAACCAAAAATCAAGTCAATCCAATGATGTAAATTGCAAGAGACATAATCAGATTCCTAAAAGAAAAATCAAAATAAATATACATTAAATTATTTCTGCATGCATCAATAAGTCTGTAAATTACTGATAAAAAAAAGTCTTCCCTATCATTTAGTTATTTGTGGCTCTAACCACAACTGAGTGAGCCTTAAAAAATATATATATATAAATCTTGTGTCTAACTCTCTCCTCAGCTCACCAGGACTCTTCTCAGTATTTTAGCTGAAATCTGGAGGGTTCTAATTCTTCCCAAGATTTCTAATTCCTCTCAAGTCTTTTCTAGATTCTTCGAAATTTCTCCAAGAGCTCTAAAAACAATTAATACCTGTAGTGGTTGGTTGGTTGATTCTTAATGGCATATCAAACCTTGAGGGTTATTTAATGCTATTTTTTTTATCAATATCAGTTGTGAGTGAATAGTTTGTAGGTAAATATTTTTGTTTATAAACAAACTGCTTGAGCATAAGACAAAGGTTAGTAGACAAATTTTGCTTGACAGCCATGTTTTGTGTATGTGTATAAATATATGTGTGTGTGTGTGTGTGTGTAAGATATATATATATATATATATATATATATCACTGCTAGATTGAGATTTGCACTAAGGTTATCAGTTTCAATATCCAATATTTTCTACACTATTGAATCTATTTAGAGTTTTGATTGATCCGAGGGTTACATTGTTATTAGTTGATTTGTATGGTTTTGTTCAATAACAATTTTTTGGTGATTTTATTCTTCTTGTTGAGGGGTTTAAATTACTACATAAAGTGATTTTTTTTAAATTTAAATAAATAAACATATTAAAGATCAACTGCCTAGAATTTGTATCTTTTGGATTGTATGTGATTGCATTCTACTTGATTTGCACTCTTCCTAGACTTTGATTCAATAGTTGCGATCTTTGATCGGTCACCTGTTTGTTATGTCTATTATCCAGAGTGATGAGGATGGTGGAGATAATTACATCACAATATGCACACATATATATGTACATACACATGTATGTGTGTGTGTGTAAGAAAGATTTTTGGGTTTGTTCATTTTTTTTAAATAAAAAAAAATTTAAATCCAGATTTCAAGAATTGTTTATTTTTCTCAATAAGAACATACAAAAAAAATAAAAAGAATTTTCAACAACAAAATGTTTTTTTCTCAATAATTAAGAAAACTGGCAGTAATCTATACTTTTTCCAGTTCAAAATGGGAATAGTTCAGTTCAAAATGGAAAAATTATTATAAGTATAAATATAAATTTATAAAATATTTTTTATACTTATACTTATAATTTTTCCATTTTGAAATGAACTATTCCCATTTTGAACTGAACTATTCCCATTTTGAACTGGAAAAGGTATAATAAACATTAGAGAATTTGTTGTTATCTGCTAAAAGGTAAAAACAATGTGAAAAAAAGCATTTTTTTTTTTAAATAGAAAAGTGAAAATGTTAAAGAATGAACATACCAGAGCCTTTTTGTGCATGTATATAAATTCTTCAGCTGTTTTTGCCCACTTGGGTAGAACAACATGATGGACACGTTCCTTACTATTTTGGAGGGTACCTAAATCAAAACCTGGAAAAAAAAAAAAAAAAAAACAATAAGTATAATTAAATATGATTACATAAAGTATATAATAAAGTATATATATATATATATATATATATATACACACACACACACACACACACAAACACACAATCAGTGAGGAAGATTAATAAACTTTATGGCATAGCAACTATCATGTATTATTAAGGGGAAAAAGAGTAATAAAAAAATCAAATGAAATAAATCAAAAGTATATACACATACATGGTCACGAGCACCCACACAGACAAACACACACACAAAATTTACTCTTGTAAAAGAGAGAAAAAAAAAAAAAGAGAGAGAGAGAGAGAGAAACAACACCTGCAGAAATGAAAATTAGTCACAGAAAAGTAACATTTAACTGAAAATTTGCAGACAAATCCTAGAAATGAAAAGACGACTGCCTTATCAAAACAGTCGCCACTATATAAATCAAAGGGAACACAATAACAAAGCATTATCCCTTCTTGAAAACGGCATAAAATTCTAGAAACACATGTTGCAGAGAAATAAATAGCAGAAAAATAAATCCCCTTGTGGATCCATTCATTTTAAAGTATTTACTTTCTTCTCTCATTGAACCAACAAAAAAAAATTATATATATGCGAACTCAGATGATTTCTATACTTAAAAAAAAAAAAAAAAAAAAAAAAAAGGGAATAAATTTTGCGCAAGATAAAGGCACCAGAAGCTGTGATTTTTGTATCTGTATTTCAGCAAAAGCCACTTTCACGCAAGTTTTAAAATATTAAGTTATTTTGCAGACAACAATATTTAACTCGCCATGAAAAATTTGAAGGATCAAAACAAAATAATTTAAGAAATCTTTTCCTTCCCTGATTGTTTAAAAATGCATTTTTTTATCCAATTAGATTTATAGGTAAATCATCAATTTTTCAAACCTAATTTCTAATTTCAAGACTACCTCATGTTAAATAAGTGAAGAAATAATTACTTCTTCAGTAGGGAGAGAATTATCCTATATCTATACAAACTTTTGGTTTATTTCTTTGGAGTGAAAATTTAACATTCTTTTCTCTTCAGAATGCATTTAATGTCATCGTTTAATTACGAAAAAAATTTCAAGTTTTTTTGTTTACATTTTTATTGCATTAAAAATATTCAAACAACTATTTCATCTGTCCCCTGCTAATAAAAAATTCAGCAGCAGCTGTGTATACTTTTAAGGCATAGACACATTTCTCTCTCAACATAGTGACACTTTCACACAATATTTATTAACTCAGATCACAAAACTATTAAAATGAAAGTATCATCTCTTCTTTCTTGTAGTGTAAATATTGGCAAATATTTATATTCAGACAAACATTTTCTTAGAAGAAAATGCTTTGTAAATTCTGTTTTTTGCAAACTTTTTATGCAATTTAAATAAATGAAATTTATTAATGTATAGATATTGAACAGGAGAGAAGAAATAAAGCAAAAACATATTAAACTAAATAAAGAGTGAAAAAATACCTAAAGAGAATCTAGCAATACAAGCAAACAAGAAATAAGTGAAAAAATTTTTAGCAATTAGATGAAGCTAAAAACAGTTTGAGAGCAAACTTTGGGAACAGAGACAAGGACACAACAGAAATGATGAAAAGTTCTACTGACAAGCAAATGAAAAATAAGTGAAAAAATTTTTAGCAATTAGATGAAGCTAAAAACAGTTTGAGAGCAAACTTTGGGAACAGAGACAAGGACACAACAGAAATGATGAAAAGTTCTACTGACAAGCAAATGAAAAATAAGTGAAAAAATTTTAGCAATCAGATGAAATTAAAACAAAACAATTTGGGAACAGATACAAGGACACAACAGAAAAGGTGAATGGTTGATTAACTGGAAGAATGAATTACAGGGAATCAAAGAAGGATCGGAAGCTAAAATATATATAATGTAAAGTAAGTGTTAAGCAATAGACTGGTGAGATCTCTTTTTGATGTTCTGGGCAACTGGACTCATGGAAAAATACAGTGTGTCAAACTGTATGATGGACAGCAATTAAACTCGAGGTCAATCTGAGCCAACACCTGATAGTTTCAATCATGTGACCAAAACTGTTCAACAGTTAGAATAAGTTAGTCAGAAACTATCAACACAAGAGGTTGAACACTCCATCTTGCTTGCACAGATTCCCTGTTTAAGCTGAGTGGGTACTGATTAAAAGTCACGAATATATAAAGCTAACATGTTCATATGAAGTTGTAGTCACATTTTCATTCCTTAATAATGAATTTTAAAAAGTCACAACACAAAGGAGACAACAAAGTGACCAAAACAAAAAATTAAGGTGACTGGTGAAAAGATGAAGTGAAGAACAAACTGAAGATAAATGAGGAGATGGGAGCTGACCAAATAGAGAGTAAGGCCCAGTCAGGTGGGGGCTGTAGAATACACAGATTGCTCCTCCAACAAGTGTCCTGGATATGACAAATAATCTGATGGTGAGGTTCCAGTAATGCTGAAGCTTTGGGAAATGTGGAGCACCCCTTCATTGCCATCACTCCCAGGTTCACTCTGGCCCGGAATGGTAGCACCTGATAGGGCCCTATCTATGGGTTAAATAGAACTAAACTGCGTACTTAAATAAATTACTTGAAATAGAACTGTTTTGATATTTAAACTGTGTACTTATGCTAAACTGAATTATTTGATATAGAACTGTTTTTGACATTAAAACTGTGTTAATGCTAAACTAAATTGTTTGAATTAGAACTGTTTGACTAAACTGAATAGCTTGAAATAGAAATGTTTTTGACAATTATACTGTGTACTCATGCTAAATTGATTTGTTTGAAGAAGAACTGATTATTTGTATAAAAGTGAATTTGGCATTAAATAACACACAAAGGTTGATATGCCATAAAACCCACCCAACCAACCAACTGGAGAATAAGACCCATATTTACATATCAAATATCATCCATAAACATATAACATAGAACAGTAGAGCAAAGGGCTATACAACACAAGTCAGGGTGGCTGACAAGTAATTATAAATTTGCATTATTTAAGTCTATGTGCATCTCCATCTTCCCTCGATTACATGACACACTCTATCTTAAAGACTTGAAACTTAGTCTGACACAAGGAGACAACTATGGAGCATTTGCTCAGAACATTATTATTAAAAAAATATTTACAAGGGAAAAATCTTGATATTCATTAGATAATTAAGAATCACAAAAAAAAAGAAAAAAAAAAAATCTTCAAAAATCCTACATACAAAAAATATCTTTAAAAAAAGAAATCCAACATAAAAAATGTATTAAAAAAAGAAAAAAATCTTTAAAATCCTACACATGAAAATGTGTATAAAAAATGGTACCTACTGTTATTATTATACAAGAATTCAGGTAAATAGAAAAACTCTGGAATGAGTTCTTTGACATCATTTGGATTTTCATAGACAGACTGCCAGGAAGCAGGAATTGAATGGAATTGACGATCAGCAACATCAAACCTGAAAGAAGAGGAAAAGTAAAGAATGGACGGGTTTGAAAATTGGAATCAAACAAATTAAACTCTCGGCTGATTTTGAAAAAAAGTTCTAGAATTATTTCACAAATTATTTCAACTGATAATCACACTGCAACCATTTTGATCACAACATTCAGGTTGATAGGTCAAAGTCTTAATGAATACCACATCCAAGATTATACAACACGCATATAGTTTTTATATATATATATATATATATATATATATAGAGAGAGAGAGAGAGAGAGACTTGGCCAGATGATCACATAGGCAAGAAACTGACAGTCAACAAGTGCCACTGACTGTACCTACACTATCTTAACATGTTCTCTCACCAATATTGAGCATTCTGTTTATAACAAATAATATATATATATTTTAAAATGAATAGGTCAGCAAAAGAATTTGAATATGGTACTTTAGATTTTATTTCATAATAACTAAGCTCTACTCATGTTTCAGACTGTTTTTAGGAGGCTAATAATGGCATTTAGAGTGAATATTGCTTTGATAGGGTTGTGATTATTTATTTCCAGGATTTGTATCTGTGAATGTCCTTAATTTTAATCAAATGCGACTCGAAGGCTCCCTTTTCAATAGCTACTACACCAAGGTGTAGAGGAGGACACTTCTCTATTCCCTGGATTGCTACACTTTACCCTTGATCCTTACCTTATAATGCTGAGTGTTAAGCAAGGTGGTATCAAGTACCATTTTTTGAGTCCTTGGTATGACTCGACTTGGGATTGAACTAAGGTCTCCTGGTCTATTGGCGAACCCTCTACTCATTAGGCCAATGGCCTGGTTAATTGTCTGTGAAAACTTTCGGCCTTTGCAGATGTTTTTTTTTTCCTGTCTATATCTAGAATAGTGTAATGTGTGTGTGAGTATGTGTGTATATCCATGTACACATATATTCAGGGTTGTAATTTTTTTTCTTACTTCCCCACCATTGGAGTTGAATGCAAGATAGTCTGTCTATGTCTATATGATTGGATTTGTAAGCTTGTGCTTGAAGTTTGGTTCTATTTGCCTATGTGCGTACAAAGTTAGATTCTGTTTAATGTAGGTTCAAATTTACTTATGAATTTTTTATTTCTATTATTTGAAGTAATGAGTAGGTGACAGTTTGGTATATTGGCATTATTTTAAATATTCTATAATTGTATTCATAAAGGTGTTTGGAATTATAGAGTTTTCTATTTTCTGGTAATTTAATATAGGGAAACCCTATTGTTTAGAGCTTGAGTTGATCCTATGTATTCTTTTTTACAGTTGCAACATTGATTATATATATATATATATATATATATATAAAAATTCACCTATCCCTAAGTCCAAAAACCAAGATAACAATACCAGTTTGAATACATCAGTGAAAAATAATGCTAATTAACACAAATTTGATTATTCAATAACAATCAAGATACTAGTCTGATTATAATAATTCTTCATTGAAGAAATCCAATTGTAGAGATTATAAAGACAATCAACATGAAGGTACTCATCTGGATAAATCAGTGAATAATAATGAAAATTTCTTGGGAAGATTCCAGACCTCAAAATATTTCCATAAATAGGAATATCCTGGATATGACACTGAACTGAATCTAGAGTTGAGGCTGCAGTTCTGGAGATCTGGGCAGTGTGGAGTTACCCCTTCATTGCAATTACTCCAATGTTCACTCTGACCAGAAGTGTTCGATCCATTTGAAAATTATTAGTATTTGATAGAAATACTTGAAAACATATTATGATGATAATCAAACATTTAAAAATGAATCAAATTTCAGCTTTATATAACCCTTAAGGGAATGTTTTCATGCTTAGGGAATATTCTAGTTCTTTTTTTTTTTTTTTTTTACTCACCTGCCACTTTGCAACTGGATGTGTAATGTTGTGAAAGGCTCCATTCGGATCATGAAATGTTGAACCCCGGCCGCATTGGAATAATGAGTCCCATAATGGAACTTTTCCACGGTGCCACTGGGATCCTCAAACAAATCAAACCTGAAACAGAAAATGATTGGTCAATTGATTTTTGATCAGCAGAATTTATTTGGGCAAAAAGCCAATACATGGAGATACAGAGAAAATAAGACAGTGTCACACCAACTGAGAGAGAGAGAGCTATCTGCTTTGAAGTAATGATTCACATATATATATATATATATAAGAAAAATTAATAACAAGGTAATCCAAGTAGAAGACATTTACTGAGAAGCAAAGTCGATACTATAGCATTTTGGTTCCAATGAACCATTATCAGGTCTATTAAGGATGATATTAGTGATGTTAAATCAACGATGGATGTGTAATATCATCCCTAATAGTCCTGATGATGGTTCATTAAAACCGAAACGCTGTAGTGTTGACTTGGCTTCTCAATAAATCTCTCCTTCTACTTGGATTACTTTGTTATCAATTTTTTCTTTATATATTGTCAGATTACAATCCATTATTTACTCATATGTATGTATGTATAGGGTAACCCCCAAAAAAAACAGAACCCATAAACTTTTTTATTACTTCTACAAAAATAAAGCAAAATAATTCTAATTCTGTTTTTTTGGGGTCACCCTGTATTAGCACTGGTTCAGTATGTCTTACTTGGATGATTTGTAAAATGCACCATCCTTACATAGTTCCCATCCAGCTTTAAAAACAAAGAAAAAACAAAAAAAGAAGAGAATAAGATAATTTGAATATAATCAACTAACTTTTCTCTGACTTCCATTTCATTCTTTGGATTCACAGCACCAACTGGTTTGGACAGATCACGATAAATCTCCTCATTGTCAAGGTCCAACATTTCTGATTCATAATCACACAGGATCCAAGGAAACTGAAAATAAAAATTTCAAAAGGTTAGAGGAAAACTTGAGCAGTTTATGGGAGATCTAGAAAACTGTTTAATGCTAAAAATATACAAAGGAAAGTTTTAAACATAAAATTAAACCTAATGTAAATGTTCATTAATAAAATGAAAAATAATGAGCATCTCAATTAAATATTCATTGGAATTCTTATATTTTGATAATAAAAAGAGTTTATCTGGTAAATTGAAATTTCTGTTCATGAAATGAAAATTGTTACAATGCCACTTACAAAAAAAATTTTAAAATATATTATAGTTTAGTACATTTGTTACATAATAATAAATAAATAAATTTAAAGTAGAAAAAAAAAAATCAACAACAAAATAAAAAAATAAAACGTTGTTGGTTGGTTGTTTGGGTTTTATGGCATATCAACCTTTGTAGGTTATTTAACACTAAATCTATTTTTATACAAAATGAACAATTCTGTTTCAAACAATTCAATTTAGTGTAAGTTTGTCAAAAACATTTCTATTTCAAGCTATTCAGTTTAGTCAAACAGTTCTAATTCAAACAATTCAGTTTAGCATAAGTATGCAGTTTAGTTTTTTTTAACCCATAGATTGGGACCAATCATATGCTACGATTCCAGGCCAGAGCGGACTTGGGAGCAATGGTAATGAAGGGGTGCTCCACATTCCCCAAATCCCCAGCATCACTGGAACCTCACCATCGGATTGTTTAGTGTTATATCCAGGACACTTGTTGGATGGGTCTTACCTCTCTACAGCCCCAGCCGACTGGGCAATTAAAAAAAGGAAAACTAAAATTTAAAAAAAAAACAAACTAAAAACTAAAATTAAAAGAAAAACTAAAAGACCAAATTTTAAAAAAAGTAAAAAATTAAAAAAGAAAATGTTTTTAAAAATTCTAACAATAAGTTAAAAGGAAAAACCCGGAGAAAAAAAATGTTTAAATTTTCTGATGTCATTTTGAGACATAATTAAGAAAAACAAAAACTAAATTAAATGCATACCATAATGAGCAATCACCTTGTAATGGTTAATGAGCTCATCTTGCAGAATCTAGATACCCTATAAATGAAGCCAAGTTCCAAATCTCAGTGATGCTGAGCTTTTAGAGAAACTTGAATGGAAATTTGTTTTTTTGCTAATATAATCATTTGAATGTTTTTTGGTATTATGATGCTAGACCTCAGGTCAAACATTTGATTTTTTCAACAGGGTTTTTTTTTCACATTGTCAGGTTTTATTCAAAACTTAACTTTTATATATATATATATATATATATATATATATAAAGAGAGAGAGAGAGAGAGAGAGATACATACATACATACATACAGAGTGTTTCAAGAAAATTAATAGGAATTCCTTTATGATATGATTTTAAAGTCTCAACCTCTTCACTATTCCTCTCAACACATTATTGGAAACTTCCCCCAAGGTGGCCTCTGTAAATATTATTTTTGATCTTTTAATAAAGTTTTCTTAAAAATATCAACATTTTTTAATCACCTGTGGGAGATTCCAAGAAGGAATTGACAGGAATGAATATGTGGAGACCGTTTGAAATCACAAAGGAATTTCCATAAGGGTAATAACATTTTTTTTTTTTTTTTTAAATCACTTTGTCTTATATATGAAATCAGAAATAAATTTTATAAAGTTTTCTTTGTTCAACTTACAACTGGATACTGGCTGAGATCATTGTAAGTTCGACCCGCAATTGTATTGAGTTGCATGAGATATTCAAAATTCGAGATTTCCCTCTGCACCCATTTCTTTAAAAAAATTTAAAAAAGAAAAAATAAGTGAAATGAAATTCTATGTTTTTTGCAAAAAGATAGAGAAAACAAAAATTTATTAAATGGTTCTGAGAAGAAGGTCGACTATTTTGGTGTGGGGAGAGAAATCATGCACGCAGCAGCTCAAAGCGTGCATGAATATGTCTGGTGAATAAAATGAGATCAGGGAGAGAGAAATGGGCGATTGGGGAGATCGAACTCATATCCTCCCAATCGTGAATTATGTTTGACGTCAGGACTACCAACATGCTGGTATACATGTAAATTACCACATTGTGCGATTGACCCGGATGTGGCATTTTGGTATGATTATTTAAGTCCTGCCTGAATGCACCAGGGAAGAGGGGCGTTTTGAGTCTTACTCGGCGAAACCCTGTGTGTTTGGTGCGCCTCTCCAGTTGGTGGGTTGCATTTGGCCGGCCATGTTGACTGTACGGCTTGGTTGGGTGTGTCTTGTCGGCTGGACATCCCTCTGGCCTCAGGGGGCCATCCCGCCAGGCTTTTACCCACTTCAGGTGGGGGTGTCAGGTCTATTGCCTGGCGCCTGAGGTGCCCCTTTGAAGAGGAATGCCGATGGGGCCTGAGGCATTTTCGGGAATGCCAGGCATGTGTGGGCTCCAGCCCTGCGCCCAAACCCACCTTAAAAATGGCCGCATGCCAGATTTGTACACTTGGTGGGGCATATGATAAATACCAAGGCATTTCGAATCTTGGTGATGCACAACAAGAGACGAGCTTGGGTGTAGGACTGCTAGAGAAGATTGTTGCGGGCCAAAAGGGAATATTTTCAGCATGGAAATTCGGCTATCCACCTTCTATTAAGACGACGACAATGACACAGTAACAGTGCTTGAAATTGATTTCACATGTTCAGATACAAAAAACTCTTTTCTTTCTGTTGCTGAGGAGGCATACCATCCACCCGCCTCTTCTTTCATTTGATCAGGTGGGAAGTTGTGTCTTAAGCTCAAGAAAAAGAATCATTCGAGTTTGTAAATGTCTCTAACTGATAATACAACGCAAGAATAAGCTGCACATTTTTTTTTTTTTTTACAGTTATAAAATAGCAAGAATTCCTATCATATACAAATAATTTGCACACAGTTATATGGTTTTAAGGTTAGGTTGGTTGTGTTTAATGGTATATCAACCCTTGTAGCTTATTTAATGCCAAATCTTGTTTATACATATATTAAATGTATATGATTTGTAAACAAATTGTTTGTAGGTAATGCTATTTTAAAATGAACCTGAGTTCATTCGTTTGCACACAGTTAAATAGTTTCAAGTGTAGTAAATGATTAAATAGTTCTATTTGGCCCGTAGATGGGACCCTAATAGGTACTACCACTCCGAATCAGAGTGGCACAAGTAGTGGCAATGAAGGGGTACCCCACACCCTCCAGAGTGCTAGAATTGGAAGAGGTCTTACACCTCTGAAGAGATGCAGACAGCATATTCTACAGCTGATTAGGCTGTGAATGGTTTCAAGTATTCTTGACAAATACTAATAATTATATGGTTTCAAATGATTATTTCTCTCTAATAACAGTCATTTGTTTGTATATAGTTATATGGTTTCAAGTAACTCATAATAATATTTAGTAAACAATTATAGATTCAAGTAACGATGCTTTATACAAATGATTTACAGTTATATTGCAACAAGTATTGCTATCAAATAGGAATAATTTTCAAACAGATTTATTAGAACACTATATGGAACCCTAACAGGTACTACCACACAAAGTGGGCCTGAGAGTAATGGCAATAAGGAGGAACTGGAGCCTCACCATCAATTTAAAGTCATACCCAGGACAACTTTATCTTTTTTTTTTTTGGTGAAGTCTTACCCTTCTGAAGGGGATACAGCCTGTGTCTTTTAAACCCTGCTGATAGGACTGAGACTTGAGAGAATTCAATTTGAAGGTATGAAACAAGGACAGAGGAAACAAGTCTTAATGAATGCAAAATTTGTAATTTGAAAGAAAGGAAAACTTACTTGTGTAAGTCCTGATGCTTTGAGTAATTCTGCTGGTGATCTTGTTCCATGATAGATTAAATTTGGAGGTCTCAAGCTTAATATTCGACTGTAAACTTTGTTACGCACCTGAATGAAAGAATGTATTTATTATTAAAGACACCCCAATGTGTACAATGTTGGTTGGTTCGGTTTTATGGCATATCAACCTTTGTAGGTTAATTAATGCCAAATCCATTTGTATACATATAATCAGATCTATTTCAAACAATTCAGTTTAGCGTGGGTACACAGTTTAATTGTCAAAAACATTTCTATTTCAAGTTATTCAGTTTAGTCAAACAGTTCTAATTCAAACAATTCAGTTTAGTATAAGTACAGTTTTCGTCCACACAGTTAAATATCATAACAGTTCTATTTAAAACAATTCAGTTCAGCCTAAGTACGCAGTTTAGTTTTATTTGACCCATGGATAGGACCCTTTTAGGTGTTACCACTCTGGGCCAGAGTGGAAGCAGGAGCGATAGCAAAAAAGGGGTACTCCACATTCCCCAAAGCTCCAGCATTACTGGAGACTCACCATCAGATTGTTTAGTGTCATTTTCAGGACACTCGTTTGAGTGGGTCAGGGGTCTTACTCCTTTGCAAAGATGCAGTCGGTGTATTCTACAGCCCCAACCAACTGGGCCAATTTGAACTCCAGTCAACATGTTCATTTGCTATGACCATTACACTGCAAACGCCTGCATAGTTATAAGGCATCAAATATTCTTGATAATCTATACACAATGACATGGTTTAAAGTAATTATTCCTTATCAATAATACTCATTTGTTTGCACAGTTATACAGTTTCAAGTATTCCTGTCAAACACAAACAATTTGTAAGCAATCATATCGATTCAAGTAACTAATAATAATAACCTCAAATAACTATAGCTTCAAATAACTATTTTTGATACAAATAATCTGCCCACAGTTATATGGTATCAAGTATTCTGATCTAATACAAATAATTTTCATGCAGTTGTATGGTTTCAAATATTCCTACCTAATACAAATAATTTCAATACAATTGTATGGTTTCAAGTATTCCTATCTAATACAAATAATTTGCATACTGTTATGGTATCAAATATTCCTATCTCATCATCATCATCAATGCATATAGGCAGCATGGAGTTCCCTGACTCTCTCTCACTATCCATCCCTATCATCTGTTGCTCCAGGTAGGTCTTTTAGACTGCATCCAGTGTTTACACAGAGCTAATAAATGCAAGTCCTTGCTGGTTGGCCAACACTGGCATGTCCATGCGCAGAAGTCCATAAGATAATGTCATTTATTAATTCCTCCTTGCTTCAGCAGCAATTCAAATAATTATTCTAAACCTGGATAAAAGCCTGACCTTTCTTTTAAAAAAAATATCTTACAACTTGTATGGATCCCAAGTTGGTATTGCTAAGATTCCTTCATGTCAGAAAATCAGACCCAAGAATTCAAGAAAAATAAAAGAATAGGAAATAAAATAGTTTACCTTTTTTTCAAAATTAAGAAAGTAATTAGTCTGATCAATCAAGAATAATTCTAAGGCACTTCTTCGAAGATTATAACGTCTAAAGTGTATTTCTCTTAACTGGGATAAATTCCATTTGAAGTCTTCACCACCTGAAAGAGAAAAAAAAAAAAAAAAAAAAAAATGAATAAAATTTAAGAAAAAAGAAAACTAATATAAAAATAATAATCTAATGAAAAAAAAGTTTTCTTGAGATCACCACCACCTGAAAGATAAATAAACAAATAATTAAATAATTGGGGAGTGGGGGCACTACATTTGACACTTTACTCTTCAGTCAAGTGTGTGTTTTTCTGAAGGTGTTTTATGGCATATCAATCCTTGCAAGTTATTTAATGCCACACACACACATATATGTCTGTGTGTGTGGTATTAAATAACCTGCAAGGATTGATATGCGAAATATATATGTATATATATATATATATATATATATATATGCATGTTATTTGAAAGTGAATAGTTTGTTGGTAACTTTATTTTTAAATGAGTTGTCCGAGCTCATTTGTCCACCAACCATTAAATGCTTTCAAGTATTCCTATCTAATATTAATAATTCCATTTATTAAGTATTCCTATTGCTTACTATCCTTGTCTTGACATATTCCTTTCAATATATGGGGCTTCAACTTTGAGAAAAGAAAACAGCCCCTACCATGTGGACCTCTCAGAACTAAATTCTAATTAAAAAAAAAAAGAAAAAAGTGAGAACCTTGTCAACTGACCTCTGGATCAAAGTAAGATTTCAGTTTATTACATAAAGAAAAGTAAAAAAACTAACCCTTTCATCCCCATTGAGGAATCCCTCTCCTTCTATTTTATTATCAACAAAAATACTTCTACACATATGTTGTATAGCAGAGAAAGACAACCTAGTCTGTCCTACTATTTACCCAGAGCTGGAGGGAGAAATGTTGGCTCCATATCTTTTCCAAGGGTATTAATACTATGTGAAATGTAATCAGCCTCATCCAGGATTTGAACTCATGCCATCATGTCTATTTCTTATGACGATAACCATTACACCATCGACACGTCCATATAAATGCATTTTTGCACCCACATATGTGCACCCAGAGGAAGAAGAGCTCAAAGTGTCACAATATCTTTCCCACCAGAATTGAATTAAACAAAAATGTTGTATATATATATAATCATAAAAGACTAGAATTTTTTTGATATATCATTTGATTGTAGGTATCATTGCTCTGTGAAAAATTTCACTTGGTTTTGTAGAGAATTGTTTGCTTTTATTTCTATTTAAGTGAGTAACACTTTTAGAGATTTATCAATGCACACATTTTTATTTTTTGTCCCAATTGTTCATCCAAACTAAGCAATAATTCTATGTAAAAATTTTGCATCACCAGCTCAATATATATATATGTCATGGTAATCATAAGTAAAAAGTAAAGTTGGCGACCATAGTCGAGGGTGACCCGAAGGCTCCCTTTTCGATAATTACTACACCAAGGTGTAGAGGATGGCGTTACGTACCTTATAATGCTGAGTGTTAAACAAGGAGGCATCAAGTACCATTTTTTGAGTCTTTGGTATGACTCGACCTGGGATTGAACCCAGGTCTCCCGGGCCATTGGTGAACACTCTAACCGCTAGGCCAATGTCCGGTAATCAAAATAATGCTAAATGCTGCTTTGAACAAATCACAACAGCAGCTGTATGGACACTTGCCTCCTATCTTATAAACTATTCAAGTAAAATGAACAAAAAAAGTGGAAAAGTAAGAATGAACACATAAGCAGCATTTTTCAATGGACCCCTACACACAGACGCACCAGTTTTGATTGACCTGCAAGAACTTACATCAGCTCGGTATAGACACTGGATGTAGATTGGATGACCAAACTGGAGTGATGGTTGATAGGGATGGATGGAGAAAGAGTCAGGAAAATCTGTGCTGTCAGTGTGACTTGATAATTAGGGGTAAAGTAAACACACTCTAAGAAAAAGAGAGGAGTGACCTTTATATAAACTCATAACAACCTGAAAACCATTCAAACTGCAAACACAAGAGGGTTCGAGTCTTATTGAGTACCCAATTAACAAGGACTTGTGCCATATGTTCTCTGACAAAAGCAACAAGCTGGATACATACACATATGTAAGAACGGAATAAATAAATAAATCCTAAAAAATACAAATCTCGTCGTGGACCTACTCATTTAAAAATATATATATATATATATATATATATATACACACACACACACATTAACCTAAATAGTAACATTTAAATTTTAATATTATTTTGGTCAAAAATAATTTTTTCAACCCTTCCACTCCTAGTGGGATACCAATTTCCTAATCAAATTTCATTTTCATCATAAACATTAAAAAAAAGTGTTCAATAATGGCCAGTTCACTACCTCCTGTTTAACAGTCAGTTCCATGGATTCTTTAAAAAAAAAAACCCAAAAAACAAAAAAAAACAACAAACAAACTTGGTAGTGATAAGGGTTAAGTTTGAATTCTGTATGATAAGTTATGTCTAGTAGAAACAAGGATATTTATCTAACCCTCAAATTCCTGATGTTACAACATGTAACAAGGTGGGGGAGTCTCACAGGTGGTGCCAAAAATAACTCAACTCCATGGACTTTCTTCTTTTGGGATGACAGGCAATAAAGCCAGCTATTACCTTATCAGATGAGGGACAGGTATAATGAAAAAAAAAAAAAAAAAAAAAGGGTAAATATCTTAAAACAAATGTTTAAAAGGGCCCACTTACCTTCTTCCTTATAAGGACTGCAGTCAAAAAAATAGACATGTGTTGTGGTCACCTCCAGTCGACCTTTAATAACATCTACCATTGTGATTAATTCACAATCTTCAGAAAGAACAAGTTTCTCCTTACCAGAATACTCCTCACCCGTTGTACTGAAAAAAAAAAAAAATTACTCTGGGTTAACCGATTGTTAAAAATTTACCTACTAATTGTGAGTATTAGTCTGGGTAATCTATAAAGAATAATTGACCCAGCACAAATTGGTAACAGGAATGAAACAAGTGTATGAGTAATTGATTGGGTCAGTTATTTAAAGCCGAAGTCAGTTCTTTTTACAAGAAAGCACAGTAATATCCCACTCTCCATAATTTTCTTCTTTTTTTTTTTTAAAATGAAACAAAATACTCTTTTATAAGAGTTGTTACATTTAGTCTTATATATATATATATATATATATATATATGGAAGTAAATAATGGAAATGAATCTGACAGCATGAAGAAAATAGAAAAACAAAGTAATCTCTTTTCTCCAGTTATTTTAATAAAACATCCACTGCTGTTCAAGCAATATTTTTCACCATCTCAAAGACCTGATGAAGGTTTATTAAAACCAATACATTTTAACATTGACTTTCAGTCATAATAAATTCATCACTTTTGGATTACTTTGTTTTTCTATTTTCTTTATATATATATATATATATATATATATTTTTTTTTTTGGTTGGTTTGTGGCAGACCAAATGCAGTATAATTTGGAGAGTGCTCAATATCTGTGATAGAGCTATAATATAATAAATAAATACATATTGGCTTTTATATATATATTTATATATATATTTAATATGACAATCATCAGGTAGAAAAAGCTTTTTCTGCCTGATGATTGTCATATAAAGACAGCATGAAACCAGTGGTCCCAGATAAGCATCTATGCAATCAAATAATATACATAAAGACTAATAATAAAAAATAATACTATAATAATATAAAAACTAATATATATATTTTTTTATTATCATAATATTATATATATATATATATATATATATATATATATGTGTGTGTGTGTGTGTGTGTAGGTGGGCAGCAGTCTTTCATTCAAGCATGTTTGATTAAAGACATTTTGCTGATATAATTTTATCAAGATCCTTTCAAGTTTCCTGATAAGTGTCTTGGTTTAAAGTTGGAATTGGTGGATGAATTTACCAAAATTGTCTTGAGTGCTTTTGAACCCTTTTTTTTGTTTTTTTAAAATATTCTATATTTCTTCATAATATTCTATTTCTGTTGACAGCGTTCTGTTTTTTTAATTCATCAGCATTTCAGTTTTATCCAACTCTGCGTTTAAATAATTTTGTAATGTTATTAAAAAAAAACTAAAATACTCTTTAAAAAAAAAAAAAAACACTCTTTATATACGCAAGCAATCCTTGATGATAGCCTATGAAAGGTCCAAAAGTGCTCGGGACAATTTTGGTAAATTCATCCACCAATTCCAACTCGAAACCAAGACACTTATCAGGAAACTTGAAAAGATCTTAAAATTATATTGACAAAATGTGTCTTTATTATCTAATCAAACATAAATATATATATATATATATATATATATATATATATATTATATTATATTATATTATGAGAGTGTTGGTCGTCAGCAAATCACTATGTGGTTATGTGCAGAACAATATTTTCCATGGATTAGATATATATATATAATATATATTTATCTGTTATCATTATTTTATATATTACACACACACACACACATATAGAGTAGAAGTACCAAGTCTATGACCAGACTACGAGGTTTTTATGGGCAATGGTGAGTGAAATAAAAGGGGGAAGAGAGGAGAAAGCTAAGAATAAAAAAAATGTGTCTTTATTTGTAGTGGAATGATCGTGCCTATTAATTCAAATTTAAAATAATATATAAAAATAAAGTTTAAAAACATTTTCATGACTAATATTTTTTTTGGGGGGGGAGGGAGGTTGCTAATGAATTTTTATATTTTCATAATTAGAACTCAAGTAACAGAATAATCTTTTAGTTAATAATTTTCTAAAACATATTTATTCAACCTTTAAAAACTTCACATCAAAAGAATCTTAGAATTCATGTCTTTTATTTTAGGAATATTTTTTTTGTTTATGTTTAAAATATTATTTAAAAAAAAAAAAAAATCCTCCCTAAATAAACTCATGAGTGACTGATTGTTCTTTTATGAAGAGAAAATTATTTGCTCTGTGGATTTTATTTACATTGAGCTCTTAACCAGGATTATTTAAATTTAATATTCTATTTTTGAATATTTTATTGGTCCTGATTGGAATTATTCCCTATTCCGGATTTACTGGTTGAATAATATCTTTTATATATGTATATATACACACACAATGTTAAAATGTCATAATAAATTTATTTTGGCAGAGAATATCACTATGCTCTTTATCTCATCAAATGACTGCACATTTAATTTGAGGTTGAAAAGTAGGAAATATAGATTACAGTCGATATATGTGTATGGAAAAAAAAAATATATATATGAGAGAAATAAATATGAAAAAAAATTCGGCCTATCAAAAACTAATTATACTTCCTTGATGCCAGAAAACATACTTACTTGGCTGAACTGATGACATTCCAATCTTCATCTCCAAGAGTGTCATCTGCAATGTTCTCATGAGATATGAGTGCTTCTTTGGCAAGCTCAAGTTTCTTTAGTTTGTCAATGTCAGCTGGTTCGGAGATATCTACAAAATCATACAGACACCTATATAAATAATTGTAAAGTGTTTGTCTGTCTTCAACAAATGGCCAAATCAGGAGATTTAGACAAACCAAATTTACAATGCATATTTATTTAAACCAAGGGAAGAAGATTTCAACAAAAATTTTTTTTGAAATTTGTTCCATGCCACACACTCAACTCAATCTCACCCTCAAATACATGATTGTCCCTGATGTGACATATATCTTAAATGAAATGGAAAGAGAGAAAGGTGCTGGCCCATTGGTATAGTGGGTAGAGGGTTTGCCAATGGACTGGGAGACCAGAGTTCAATCCCCGGTTGAGTCATACTCAAAAAACATGGTACTTGATATTTCTTTGCTTAACAATAATCATTATAAGGTACAGATCAAGGGTAAAGTGGAGAAATCCAGGGAAAGGAGTAGCATTTTCCCCCTACACGTCAGTGTAGTAGCTATTGAAAAGGGAGTCTTTGAGTCAATCTCAACAATGGTTGACCAACTTAACCTAACTTAAGGAGATACATAATGTTTTTCAAATAAATTTCAAATATCAATCACATCACAGTTTTCAAACAAAACACCACTAACAGAAATAGAACACTAAAATCTTTCCAATTTAAAAAAATAGAAAATTGAATCAAATATAATTCAAAAAATACATTACATATTTAAATGCCCTAATGATGGTTTAATGTAAAAAAAACCCTGAAATGTTTAGTGCTAGCAAATAATTCAACTATAAGTAAAATCATACTCTGAGTACTTTGTTTTTTTCATATTTGTATGCACACACACAAAATTAAAAAAAATAAATGCAAATGAAAAAAGTTAGTAAGAAAAAGTGATCAATGCTACTATGACAGAGCAGGTATACAACTCAAAAAAATATCAAATCATAAACATAAAATATGTTTCTTAAAGTTTCATATGGTGTGCACAATCATCAGACTAAAAAGTGAGAAAAGTCATCAATCATGATTATAGGGTGGGGTAAAAAAATACACACAAACACACACACACACACATATATATATTTACCAACCCCTTCACACAGGCTGGACAAGACACAAGGTCAGTTTTTTAGCAGAGTTTAACAGGTTTGAATTTAGTTTTCTTTCTCCTAGACTGGTAGCCAAACAAAGCCAAAAGAGCCCAGTCTGACCTACAATTCACCCATACCTGGAGGGAAAATGGTTTGATTCGTACCTTTCCCAAGGGTATTAGTGCTATGTGAAATGCAATCAGCCTCGTCTAGGATTTGAACTCATGTCGCTGTGTCCATTTCCTATGACAATAACAATTACATCAAAGGCACTTCCAAAATTCATATATATATATATATATATATAAAACCAGCCCATTGGCCCAGGAAACCATGATTCCATTCCTGGATGAGCCATACCAAAGACTCAAAAAAATAGTATTTGATACTTCCTTGCTTAACACTCAGCATAAGGTATGTATCAATGGTAAAGTGGAGCAATCCAGAGAAAGGAGTAGTGCTCACCTCTACACCTCGGTGTAGTAGCTATTGAAAAGGGAGCCTTTGGGTCACCCTTAACTACGGTTGCCTACTTTACTTTTTTTTATATATCATACACGCACACACATATACTCATAGATATAGTAATAGAGCCGTCCAAATCAAAGAGAATATATATGGAATTAGTCAGGAGGTAAATAACACATTAGAAATTTATCAATGTCTACATTTCAATATCAATTTGCTTCTTTTGTTAAACAATTTATTTTCAGCATATTCTAGGATATAGATATAAACAGAAGAAAAAGGAAATGGAAGAAAAACTTTCTTCTTATAAATCTGTCTTCATCTATTTGTTCCTGACCACTGACTATACATCGTATTTTCAATGTGTTGTATCAATCAGAAACGTGGGAAGAGCTTCCCCCCCAAAAAAAAAACTTTACAAAGGGAATTTGTCACTGATTTTCAACATCAATCACTTAAACTGTAAACATTTAACTACCTCAGCTACAAGGTAGGCCTCAAAAATGTTTCTTTGAAGGCCAATATATCAAGAACATGAAGAAAGTAGAGGGAAGGGAGTGACAATGCATTTGTGTGGTAATCAAAGAGTTTTAAAAAAGAACAACTGTCATCAATCTTTACCCAGATTGCTGCTGGGCTGGGGAGGGGAATACATTTTTATGGTTATTTAATTAAAAAAAAATTTTTTTTAAATTTAAAAAAATCAAATCAAATATATGAAAAGTCATCAGTCCTTACCCAGATTGTCTCTCAGCTTGCTTGGTTCTGTGTGCGGGTCAAAATTATAGTTTGGGACCAATTTTACCCTCATACGAGAAAAGTTTTCCTGGTTGGATAATTTCCAGTACTTACATTCAGTTGACCTGGCGAGGGAGAAAAATAAACCAAAGAAAAATCATCAAAGAGCAAAAAAATATTTTTTCAAAACCACAAAATTCTTTGTGTAGCTGTGTGCGCACGTGTATTATGTATCTATAACTGTGCATCCAAGTGATGTCTGTCTATATCTGTATGTTGAAGTGGGGCAGTCAATCCATGTGTGTCCGTACCTGTGTGGTTGAGTGTGATCTGTGTGCATCTACCTATGGTTCAGTGTACATGTATGTATATGTCTTATTTGGTGCTATTAGGATAGATTTAAATAGATTAATATATTGTGTTCCATTGTGGAGTCTCACAGAAGAAAGTTGGCAGAGACAAAGGTGAGATAAAAAAATGACGAAGAGTTCATAGGAAAGGAAAATGAGCGGTACAAGAAAAAATTATTATTATTACTAGCTGTCCATTGTGTTGATGATGACACCATGTGAACATATTTCTTCCATTTGACTTGATGCCTGGATGTGTCTTGCAAACTGCCAACAGAGATGTTCAAGTCCTCCAGGTTTCTCTTGATGTCTTTATACCTGAGTTTTGGTCTACTGATTCTATTTACCAACCCCTCCGCTCGGGCAGGATATGACACAAGATCAATTTTTAAGCAGAGTTTAACAGGTTTGAATTCAGAGTTTTCCTTCTCCTAGACTAGTTGCCTCACCAAGGCTGAAGAACCTAGTCTGTCCTACTATTTACCCATAGCTGGAGGGAGAATAATTGGATTCATACCTTTCCCAAGGGTATTAGTGCTATGTGAAATGCAATCAGCCTCGTCCAGGATTTGAACTCGTGTCACCGTGTCCTTTTCCTATGATGATAACCATTACACCACGGGCACCTCCTACTGATCCCTCATCACCCTTCTTTCAGTTGAGAGTACAGAATCTGCTTTGGCAGTCTGTCATCCCAAAGTCTGTTTAAATGGTCAGCTCATCTAAAGTTGCACAGGACAAGTATGTCATACATGTTAGGGAGTACAGTTCTCTCCAGGATGGCCCTGTTGGAAACATGCTGCTACCATTTGACATTTACTATTCTGTGCAAGTGATGCATCATGTAGATATATCTGTGGGCATCCATTTTGTATACCATCCAGGTTTCTGTACCGTACAGGAGGGTTGAGAGAACTATGGTGCAGTATACTGCACATTTAGTCATCAAGGAAATGTCTGTTAAACCAGACTCACCTTTTCTGCTGACTAAAGACTTTGGAAGCATTTGACATTCAGAGATCAAGCCCTGCATCAAGTCTATTGTTGGTGGCAGCAGTGGAACCCAGGTACTTCAAGGTATTTACTAGAACCTGACCCTCTATCAATATATCTTGTCCTGTATCATGTTATATTGGAGAGGGCTGATACATAACCTTGGTCTTGTGGTTTATTTTCAGCCCAAATACCTTTGGAGAGGCTGCAAATCATGTGAATATTTCCTGGGCATCTTGGTGGCTGTGTGCCAGAAAGGCAGTGGGGTCTGTATACATGAGTTCGCGCACCAGGATGCTTTTGATCTTTCTCATAGATCTGAATTGTCTGATATAGAACAGGTCTGCTCTCTGTCTAGTCTATATCTATACTCCTTGGGTGGAGTTAGTGAATGCATCAGAGAGGAAAACTGAGAATAGAGGGAGTGCAAAGACATAGGCCTGTTTCACTCCATTCCCAACCTCAAATGACTCTGAGAGTTCTCCCTTAAGCTAACCAATGAGGATATCAGTCAGCTTTCTAGAAAAAATACCACTCACTAAATATTGGTGTTTCAATCCCCCACCCTCTGAACTAGTCTCAAATTTGCATTGCACAGCTCGTAGTGGATGGCTTATCGGCTTCTCTTGTAGAATAGCTTCTATTTAGCCCGTAAATTAATATTTTAAATGTAATAGAATGTGGACTGCACTTTTTTAAAGGTTGGCAATGCATATGTATCCAATAGGTTAGCAAGGCACCAAAAGAGACAGTGTTACCCTATCCCTACATTATGGGCAGGATGTGATACATGATCAATTTTGAAGCAGGTTTTAAGATGGTTTGAGTTCAGGTGGATATCAGAATTGAATTGAGTACTGTAATTGAAAATATACATATTTACCAACCCCTCCACTCGGGCAGGATATGACACAAGGTCAATTTTTAAGCGGGGTTTAACAGGTTTGAATTCAGAGTTTTCCTTCCACTAGACTAGTTGCCTCACCAAGGCTGAAGAACCTAGTCTGCCCTACTATTTACCCATGGCTGGAGATAGAATAATTGGATTCATACCTTTCACAAGGGTATTAGTACTATGTGAAATGCAATCAGTCTCGTCCAGGATTTGAACTCGCATCGCCGTGTCCATTTCCTATGACGATAACCATTGCACCACAGGCACCTCCATTGTAACTGAATAATATACACCCCTAACTTTTGACAATGAAAAAAAGAAAAGAAAAAAAGGATTCTTTTTATCGGTTCATACAGACAATAAACAAAAATTTATTTAGTTTATATTATGTTATTTATGCAGTATTTACTGCACTATTTTTCATCCAAAAGTTAGCAGTATATATTATACAAAAGAACTATATAATTAAAATATACCTCACCATATTTGCAATAAAATGACCAAAAGTTTGTTATATTCATAGTCCAAAATATGCTTTTCACTCTGAAAGAGAAATATCCACTAGAAGGTGAAGTATTGCCACAATAAAAATGTTCAGGTATACCTTGTCGGTCTAAATGAGGCTGAGCACTTTTTGAACGGCCTTCATGTGTGTGTGTGTGTGTGTGTGTGTGTATATATATATATATATATATATATAAATAGGTATTGTACATTTACCATGACTAGTTAATTTAGCATCGCTTGTGTACGATGTGGACCAGTTGCTCAATGGTAGAGTTTCTGCTCTGCATTCTGTGGTCACTGGTTTGATCTCCTGTGGTGGAGATCATGGTATACGCTGCTACTGATGAGACCTAATAAGGTCAAAACAGCTGTCTAGTGTTCATTATGTCACACAAAGTGCTTGCTGGATTTTCTAGTCATGGTAATTCAATTTATATTATATAAGAAATTATGCAAATTCCTTGTGAAAGAAGGTTCTAGAAAAAACAGATCAATTTAGGCACATTTTTCACACAAAAAACAACTGCACACAAATGTTCTAGAAAAATCAAGAATTTGGAAAAAATCCAACTTTAGTGAGAGAAATCATGCACTTGGCAGCTCAAAGCGTGCACGAATATGTCTGGCATGTAAACTGAGATCAGGGAGAGAGAAACGGGCGATTGGGAAGATTGAACTTACCTCCTTCCGATCGTGAACCGTGTTTGACATCAGCGCACATGTAAATTACCACATTGTGTGATTGACTCAGATGTGGCGTTTTGGCATGATTATATAAGTCCTGCCTGAATGCACCGGCGTAAGAAAGCGTTTTGAGTCTTGGTGACGCACGACAAGAGACAAGCTTGGGTGTAGGACTGCTGGAGAAGATTGTTGAGAAAGAAAAAGGAATATTTTCAGCATAGAAACTCGGCTGACCACCTTCTACTGAAGAAATTGATTCCATGTGTTCTTTTCTTTCTGTTCCTGGGGAGGCATACCATCTACCCCACTCTTCTTTCACCAACTTCAAAACAAAACACTCAACCATATTTCTTTCCCAATGGGGTGTGCCAAAAAAAACTATGCAGTCATTTTCTTCTTTAGGAATTTGTAGAGTTAATGCAGAATTAATCCCCACAAATTCTATAAAGTCAAAAATCTTCAAAAGAACTTCAGAACAGTTTACTTGTCTCTACAGGTAAGATGGATACAAATGTCTAGAAAGCTCATAGCAGCCCCCTAGCTTGACTGCTGGATGACCCATATCAAATTACGACAGTCAACTTGGACAATACCCTTTCAATTCCATGTGGCTGCTGATAATTCACTACAACTCACAGTGACTTAGGGAACAAAGGATTTCATTTTTGTTTTCAGATCTATCCAAAGTAACTCCTCTATTTTGTAGCATTCATGTTAATGGAGTCATTTAATTAACTACACTACATTATATATCACTGCTGGAGAAGCAGAGACGAGCTCATAAGTGATGTACTCCTATGGACCCCCACATATGGCCTAGCAAAAGTAGGATGACCAGCTATGAATGATAGGGAAAAGTGGCGAGAGAGGGTCAGGGATATCTGTGCTAGCAGCACAACATGATGATGCCATTATATATATATAAGTCTTGCCTCAATCCAACATCCAACCAGCACTGCTCACATGCTAATCTGTACAACAAACGCCATGAGAATTTTGTGAGCTACAACAAGTGTCTTCTCTCCAGGCATTCAATAGCGAAAGAGGACATAAATCCTCCTAAGAAATGATATTGGTTCTGAGAATGTCTAACGCATCCAACTCTGGGCCTCTTGTCTGTTTCTCTGCTACTGGTATTTTCTTATACATTGTTACATAGTTAAAAATAAAATAATTTGATAATTAATTAGGTTTATGCAGAAAAAGCCAAAAATAACTAAAACTCACTTATCACTCCATACACCACGCTTAGATGAAAATAACCTTTTTGTTGCCCTCCACTGCCTGATAGTTGAACTGTGCTGATTTCTTAATTGGGTTGTCACGTTTTGGAAACGGCGTTGTTCCTGTGACATTCGGATTTTGGCAACATCAACAATCTGACTCTGAAAACAACAAAAAGTCATCAAAAAAATTAACTGATCGTCAAGGGGAGTAAAATTAAGAAAAAAAAAAAGTTTTGCATAGATAAAGTATAGTTAATCATTATTATTCATTTTTAATTTGAGTTTCATTTGGTTTTATGGCATATCAACCATTGTAGGTTATTTAATGCCAAATCCTGTTTTTACATATATATTAAATATATAGGATTTGGTTTGGTTGAGTTTTATGGCATATCAACCATTGTTGGTTATTTAATGCCAAATCCTGTTTTTACATATATATTAGATATGATTTATAAACGCATTTTTTTTATATACGCAATTAAATGATCAAACAGTTCTAATTCAAACAATTCAATTTAGCATAAATCAACTAATTTAAATGGTTCCAAGTATTGCTATGTGTGACTAACAACTCAATCAAACATTAGTCATTTGTTTACACAGTTAAATGATCAAACAGTTCTAGTTCTAACAAGTCAATTTAGCATCAGTCATTTGTTTGCACTCAGTTTAAATGTCAAACAGTTCTGTTTGACCCAGAGATAGGTTGCTATCAGAATGGACCTGGGAGCAATGGCAATGAAGGGGTACTTCGCATTCCCCAACACTTCAGTATTACTGAAGCCTCACTATCGGATTTTTTAATGTCATACCCAGGACACTCATTAGGAGAGTTTTACCCCTCTGCAGAGATGCAGTTGGTGTATTCTGCAGCCCCAGGCAACTGGGCTGAAGGATACTCTTGGGGAAGGGGTCTTAGAATTATACAGAAAATACAGTACTTTAAGCCTTGCTGACAGAACTGTAGACATAGCAGGAGCTGTAAAAGATGAAGATTTTTACCTGAAATGCCAGCTTGCTTTTTCCCTCCTCTTGATTTCGTTTGTGCCTGTTTACCATCAGAGATTCATGACATTCACTCCAGAATTCAATCATTGCTGCTCGGTGCTCTAAAAAAATCTTCTCAATAAAATGCTGAAGCTGTGGATTGATCTGAAACCCAAGAAAAAAATCCTCTAATATAAGAACAAGAGTCATGGGATCTCTACATATCTCTGTTAAGAATAATTTATTTGTTGGACTGTGGGAAATTTCATTGAATTGTGTTAATTCTGATTCATTAGAGTTGATATGATACTATAGACTCCTAGGTAAGCTACTATATATGTATCTAGTTGTGTGCATGATCATATGGTTATATATATACATACACACACACATACACACCACCTCATCCACTTCAACAGGTCACACAGTATTTCATCAACCCTCTTTGAGCGACACTGTCCCTGGATTTGGTGCAGTTTTGATATGAATCTACAAAACAGCAAAAACATGACAATGCAGAAAGTTGCACAGTACCGAGTGTTCATGTTACATTCACACAAATATATATATATATATATATATAAAGAATGAGAAAGTGGGGTATATCTTACTCTACGTATAAATTCATGCAATGTACAGTAGCAAATTAAAATTTGACCATTTCCTGTATTTGATAGGAATGTGTACACTCAAAAGTACTGAAGACATTAAGGAAATGGTTATGGTCTTTAACCATGACAACCCGATATCAAATCTTGGTTTGGTTTTTTTTTTTTTAATGGCAAATCATCCTTTGTAGGTTATTTAATGTCAAAGCCATCCTTGTCGAAAGACAGCAGGGATACTATTTAAAGCATAGCCAGGGGTACGAGAGGTTACATACTTTTCCCAAGGATATTAGTCCGAAAGTGAACAAAATATATATCTACTTAAATATATGGGTTTAGTTTAGTTTGGTTTGGTTCCTTTGTTTAGTGGCCTATCAACCTTCATGGGTTATTCAATGCCATCATGTAGAAGAACAAGAGACATCCCATTTAATACAAAGTTGGATAAGAGGGGGGCATACTTTTCCAAACAGTATTAGTCCAAAAGAGAAACTAACAGCATGATAGGAATACAAACTAGTTTACTTTGAGGTTTGGTTTGGTAGGTTTTTATGGCATATCAACCATTGTAAGTTATTTAATGCCAAATCCTCTTTATATATATATATATATATATTAGATATATATGATTTGGTTTGGTAGGTTTTTATGGCATATCAACCATTGTAGGTTATTTAATGCCAAATCCCCTTTATACATATATATTAAATATATATGATTTGGTTTGGTTGGGTTTTATGGCATATCAACCATTGTAGGTTATTTAATGCCAAATCCTCTTTATACCTATATATTAAATACAAACATAATTTGAAAACACATTTTGTAGATAATATTCTCAACCAAACCTGAGCTCTTTTTTCCACACAGTAAAATGGTTTTAAGTATTGCTATATGACATTCATAATTTAAAATTAGTCATTTGATTGCACTCAGTTATTCTATTTGACTCATATATAGGACTCTATCAGATTGGACCTGGGAGCAATGGCACTGAAGGGGTACCCCACATTCCCCAAAGCTCCAACATTACTGGAGCCTCAACATCAGATTGTTTAATGTCATATACAGGACATTCATTAAGGGAGTCTTACCCCTCTGAAGAGTTGCAGTTGGTGTATTCTACAATCACGTACAAGTGGGCTGCCCATGGCCGGAGTGAGAACAGTTGGACTCATATCTTTCCCAAACGTAATAGCAATATGTGAAATACAATCAGCCAAGAATTTGAACTTGGATCACCATGTCCATTTGCTACAAGAATGACCATTACACTACAAGCTCTTTCTTTAAAAGGAGAAAAAAGTGACCAAGATGTATTACGGACATGTCTTCTACAAATGAAAGAATTTAAAAGCTTTGACTCACTTGTGTACAAACAAAAGTGGACCACTCACAGCCACCACAATAGATGCGAAAATCATCAAAAAAGGTTGGACTTCTGGCAGTGGCTGGCAGGTTTGGTAAGTAAATTTCCATATTAAGAAGGGTGTAGGATTTATCGATCAAAGCTTTGAGGACAGGGATGAGGAAAGAATAAGTATCACTGTTTTCTGAAGAATAAAAAAAGAATGAAAGCATTTATAATACACAGAATTTTATATTGTTATTCAAGTCAGTAAAAATTTGATATATTTGGAATTTTTTTTTTTCATAAATAATTTGATATATCTATATACTAATTTATATATTTAACTAATATTTAATATATTCAAGTTATAATGTATATATTCAAGTAGTTAATAATTTACATATTCAAGTGAAAATTTATATTTTTTATTGAATAGTAATTATACATTTAATAGAGTAACAATTTATATAAGTGAGTGAAAATTTGTATTTTTAATTGTGGAATAATTTATTTTTAATCAAGTAATAATCTGATATATCTATATGCTGGGAAGCAGCGATTGTGTCAATACAGCTATATGGATGCACTACATGGAAACTAAGCAAATGGCTGGAGAAAAGGATTGACAGCAACTACACAAGAATGCTGCGAGCAATATTGAACAGGTCCTGGAGGCAGCACCCCAAAAAGCAGCAGCTGTACGGCCACCTACGACCCATCATGAGAACTATCCAAATTAGACGAACCAAACATGCAAGACACTACTGGAGAAGTAGGGACGAGTTCCTAAGTGATGTACTCCTATGGACCCCTTAACATGGCTGAGCAAAAGCAGGGTGACCAGCTCGAACCTACATACAGCAGCTCTGTGAAAATACAGGGTATAGCCCCGAGGACCTGCCAAAAGCGATGAACGATAGGGAGAGGTGGTGAGAAAGGATCAGGGATATCCGTGCTGATGGCACGACAAGTTGATATCTATATAATAATTAATATATCTGAGTTATACTTAATATATAAGTTTTATATATTCAATAATTTATATATCTGAGTAATACTTAATATATAAGTTTTATATATTCAATAATTTATATATCTGAGTAATACTTAATATATAAGTTTTATATATTCAATAATTTATATATCTGAGTAATACTTAATATTTAAGTTTTATATATTCAATAATTTATATATCTGAGTAATACTTAATATATAAGTTTTATATATTCAAGTGGGTAATAATTTATATAGTCAAGTATTTTATATATTCAAGTGAAAATTTACGTTTTTTTTTTTATTGAATAGTAATTTATACAATTGATTGGTTTCTTTGTTTTAATGGCATATCAACTCTTTTTAGGTTATTTAATGGCAAAGCCATTCTCCTAGAAGAACAGTAGTGGTACTATTTAACCCATAGCTGGGAGGATAAGGGGGTTCATACCTTTCCCAAGGGTATTTGCCCGAAAGTGAACGTAATAGCGCGACTGGAGTACGAACTCGCGTACTACGATTCCGTAATCCATCGCTTTAATCATTACACCACGAGGACACCCCTTTATACAATTGAGTAATTATCCTATTTACCAACCCCTCCACTCGGGCAGGATATGACACATGGTCAATTTTTAAGCGGAGTTTAATAGGTTTTAATTCAGAGTTTTCCTTCTCCTAGACTAGTTGCCTCACCAAGGCTGAAGAACCTAGTCTGTCCTACTGTTTACCCATAGCTGGAGGGAGAATAATTGGATTCATACCTTTCCCAAGGGTATTAGTGCTATGTGAAATGCAATCAGTCTCGTCCAGGATTTGAACTTGTGTCGCCGTGTTCATTTCCTACGACGATAACAATTACACCACCGGCACCTCCAATATACAATTTTGTAATTATAATATACATTTATATAAGCGAGAGAAAATTTGTATTTTTAATTGAGTAATCATTGATGTTATAATCTATATTTTTAATTAAGTAATTTCTTTGGCTTCCTTGTTTAATCGCAACCGTCATGGTTTATGTAACACCAAAGCCATCCTGGTAGATCAATAAATGTACATATGTATGTGTTTGCTTCATTAAGAAAAAAAACAACAAACCAGTCACATTAGGATTATAAATTTATTTCCATCCTGTTATGTGTTTTTGAAAAATTCAAAAACACAAAAAAAAATTAACAGGACTTCTTCAGATCTTATGGATAAAATAAATCAGAATAGACACAGGAAAGAATGTGCGAGGGGATAGAAAAGGGGTGAAGAGTTATCTCCTCATTTAGCCCACTTCCATTTTTTATTTTATTGTCGGATAGAATTATAGCAAATTTATTTAAAAAAATTTTTTTTTATTTTTATTTCTTAATTCTAATTACTTTTTGACTTAAAACTACAGATTTAATACTAAATTAGATTTTTAATTTTATTCAATAACTTTACGTAATGATACAGTAATAATTATATTAAATTAAAATCAAGATTTAATTAAATTTAAAATTTTTTAAAAATCAAAATTATTTAGAATCTATTAATCAGTTACACTTTTAATGATTAGTACGTATATATGATATGTTTTTTCACATTTTCTATCTAACATTTTATTTTATTTATTCATTTACATTAATTCTCAGTTTAATTCTATGTTTTTTTTTTTAATTATTTAAGTTAATTATCTATAGTTTAAATTTAGTCCTATGTCTACACCTAGCTATTAATTCACCTCTTTTATTTAATAATTTTTCCGGCTCTGGATAAAGTAAAATGTGCATTTTTTCTTCTAAACACAGATTGCATCTACTATTGAAAGATTTTGGAGTATTTGATCTTTTTAATATGGACCATTGAATCTCAGGGTTTAAACCCTTATTTTTCAAACCCCAAAAATGCTTAGATAGAGCAGTTTGATGTTTCAGATGTTCATAGGAGAAAGAATATTTGTGATTAGCGTATCTAATTTTCCATTTCATGGAGGAGATCTATTTATGAGTTTTCCTATCATTTATATCCTCTTTTGGGTAAATAATTCCTTGATATACTACATTATTTAAATTACATAATCCATTCATAGGACAATCATTTCGAGATTTACAATTACATTCGTTTTGTTTACTATTATTATTATTATTTGTTTGGTTCTGAAATTCCTTAATTATCTCTTTATTATGATTACTTATTATTTGAGAAATATTTTTCATGCAGGAGTAATTAATTTTTAACATTTTTCTATTAAATATTTTATGTAGTATATTATCATGTTTAAAGTGCTTATCTATCAGTTTAAAAAAATATTTACCTACATTTATACTAGCTAGTTTACAAAAAGTGGGGTTAAACCATATAATTTTCCTTTTTCTATTTTTATGATCATACTTATTATTTTCTTTATTAATATCACTTGGTATATTTTCTTCTAGATACCTAAACTCTTCCTTAAAACCGCTATTTTTAAGGGCATCTATATACATCTTACTACTCTCTTTGAAAATTTTCTCATTTGCTGATAGTTTACATATTCTTAAGTTTACCACTTTTGGGACTTGTTTAGTTATGTTCTTAGGGTAATTAGAATCAACATTAATATATGATGGGTGCTGATCAGTTTTTATGAACGGTTTATAAGAATTATTCAAGAGGTCTAGAGTCACATCCAGGAAATTAACTATCTTATTATTAGCTGAGACTTCTATCTTGAATCCTAAAAACTTAAAAGCCCTTATAATCTTCTTTTGTATGTTAGAGCTAATTGGGCCATTGCTATTTGGGATATATATTAAACCATCATCACGGTATAACCCTAATTGTTCTGGACTAATGATCCTAGTAAATATATTTTATATATATAAACCTACAAGATAGTTGTGAGTTGACCAGAGGTGTGCATGAGTGTATATATATATATATATATATATATGATAATGTAGGGGCCTAGGTTTATCTACACAGAGGTGGGGGACACAATGGACATTTGGTGTATTAATACATATGGTTCTGCATGTGTGTGTGTGTCTGTATACATATTTTATGCATGGATGCTGGGTGAAAAAGACTACTTTAGTGGGTTTTATGGCATATCAACCATTGTGGGTTATTTGATGCCAAATCATCTTTATACATATATATTAAATATGTTAGGTTTGGTTTGGTTTTATGGCATATCAACCATTGAAGGTTATTTAATGTCAAATCATCTTTATACATACATATCAAATATATATGATTTTGTTTGGTTGGGTTGGATTTTATGGTATATCAATCATTGTAGCTTATATAATGCCAAATACATTTTATACATATAAATTAAATATATATGATTTGTGAACACATTTTATTGATAACATTTTAAAATGAGCCTGAGCTCAGTTTTTAGGTTAACTGTTAAATGGTTTTGAGCATTGCTATTTAACACTTATAATTCTATTTAATATTAATCATTCGTTTACACAGTTAAAGAGTTTCAAGTATTGTTATGTATCACAAACAATTCTATTAAACATCAATCATTTGTTTGCACACAGTTTAAATGTCAAACAGTTCTATTTTACCCATAGATAGGACTGAATCAGGTGTTACCACCCTGGGCCAGAGTGAACCAAGGAGCAATGGCAATGAAGAGGTACTCCACATTTCCCAAAGATCCAGTATTACTGAAGCCTCACTATCAGATTGTTTAATGTCATATCTCAGGCATTTGTTTGATGGGTATTACCCCTCTGCAGAGATGCAGTCAGTGTATTCTACAACCCCAGCCAACTAGGCTTGAGAAAGTATATTCATTCACTTCCCCCAGTCTAAGTGGAGATGGTCAGATAAGGTTGAGAAAACAAAGGAGTTTGATTTTATTGTCACACATTTTAGGGTGTCCTGAAGACATAAATAAAATCATGCAATACTTTAATGTTCAGTTTTATAGCCGATCTTTGTAAGTAGGGAAAATTTACCCCTGTATATATAGAGATGTAGTCATTTAGTTAGGGAAGTTGAGAGAGTTATTTGGTAGTAGTCAGTTCCTTGGCAGTGACCAGAGTTGAAGGTGGAAGCAGTTTGTTAGTGGCAACCAAATGTAGTAATGGCGAGTTAGAATTCGTGTCACACACAAAGGGGGAGGGGACAGAGCAGAGCTCGAGAATGGTTTCAGTATGTCACACCCATCCACGCTGCAAGTAAGACCACTCCCTCAGACCTTGTGTAGTCTTATTTCTCTTTGTCCTGATGACACTGCTGTCTCTTAGGCTCATGTACTGTGATATGCATCTGCAGAGGACAATAGCATGAGGTTGTAGTATCTCAGCACTGCAGAATATACAGCAAGGCAACAAAGAGCACTAAGTATGCATTAAGAGCAGATGCACAAGCAAGATGTGAGGTGGTTATGTCACACTATCAAACACATAGCAAGAGGGATAAAGAGATTCAAACAATTGAGTAATGATTTATATGTTCAAGTAATAATTTTGATTTTTCATCGAGTAATAATTCCTCGACTTATGTGAATAATAATTTGAATAAACTGAGTATATCATTATCAATATAATGAATCAAGAAAAAAAATTGAAAGAGCTTTTTTTATGAAGAATTGCCAGTGATTATTTTTTCATCTTAATTTTATTTGTTTTTTTATCACAACACACTAAGTTTGGTTTCTCACCCTTCTCTGTTCCTCTTCTTTGCTCTTTCTTTTTTCTCTCAAATGTTATTTTTTTATCATAAAACACAATTCTTAAATTTTCTTCATGAACGACAACTCTTCATATTCTTCTACTCAAGTCATAATGAACAAGGAATAAAACCAATTCATAACTATCAGTTTTTAAGAAAAAAAAGTTATTAAAAAGGTGAATATCAAAATCTTCTTCATGACTATTGTCAATGTTTTTGCCGCTTTTTAAAAATATTCTTTCAACTCAACTTACAGTAAATCCGATTAAGTTTTAATGAGAGTCAAAGTTAAATTATGAATCTCTAGTTTGGTTTGGTACCTTTGTTTAATGGCATATTAACCTAGGTGGGTTATTCAATCCCAAAGCCATCCTTGTAAATATTATCACTCCTTGTGACGTGGTATGCTACCGAGAGAGGGAAAAGGAGGTCGATTCCCTTACCCTTATGTGTTTGAATCAACAGTCACTAAGACTGACCACTAAAACAGTTGGAGAATGAAGGTCAAAGTTACCCGCACTCCATGACCTGTAATCAGTTGGACGAAGAAAGAAATCCAGGTCACATGCGCATAAAATAAACTCTCGTCCTGGGATAATTATCTATGCAGCGTCACACTCCTGATCTTTTCATACAGAGCTGAAGGCTTAAGGTGGTTCATACTTTTCCCAAAGGTATTAGTCCAAAAGTGAATGTAATAGCCTGATTAGAGTTCAAACTCACTCACTTCAAGGCCAAAGTCCAGTACTTCAGCCATTACACTATGCCTCCACCCATCCAACTAACTCAGATTGTTATTTCAATGACCATGAGAAAGAAACAGAGTATCAGATACAAATATAAAGGAAAAGCGCCCAGTGAGACTTAAACTCACATTACCTTTTGCTATATGGTAAGAAGTCTGATTATCTATACTTGCTGCTGCTGCTGCTTTAGCATCAAAGCTGCAAGAAGCACGGATATCACAAAAATCTAGATAAACCCTATAAAGCCACCTTTAATTTGATTCTGCAGGAACAGGTTCATCTTTTTTTAACAAATTCATCACAGCTTACTTTGTGAACAAAGACTAAGAAAGAAATAGTCCGTGTTGACAACAGGCATGTTTGCTGTTAATAAGACCAATACAGGACAAGCAGACACAGCTACAGGGGCCACAACTGAAGGTCTGATCAAAGTTTCTTGGTGTAGGGTTATGGTTCCTTTTGCACCTTGTAGCATTGTGAGGGTTTTCAAAGGCAACACAGTTGGTTGGTTGTTTTGTTTTACGGCATATCAACTCTTTTCAGGTCATTTAATGCCAAATTAAGTCATTTCGATAAAAGTTTGTTTACACACAGTTAAATGTCAACACAGTTCTATTTCAAACAATTCAGTTTAGCATATGTACATAGTTTTTTGTTTACACACAGTTAAATGGAAAAATAGTTAATTTCAAACAATTCAGTTTAGCATGATTACAGTTTAGTTCTATTTTACCCATAGATAGGACCCTATTAGGTGCTATCACTCCAGGATAGAGTGGATCTGGGAGTGATGGCAGTGAAGCTCCAACATTACTGAAGTCTCACCAACAGATTATTTAATGTCATATGTAGGACACTAGTTGGGGCAGGGTTTTACCCTTCTGCAAAGGTGTAGTCTACAGCCCCAGCTGACTGGGCCAAACACTGTTGGTTGCGAGATGTTAGGTGTCATGGTTCTTGGGTAGGAAGGACAACTGGTAATGGCCGATGTGACAGGCAATAAGTGATTTTTTCCGAACAGTCGTTTTATCAATCTTTTGGTGCCTTTCTCCTGCAATGACCAAAGGAGAGTTTGTCATACCGTGTGATCTTGGGTGGGCAATGATTGCTCATCCTGTAGATGTGTCCTGACCAGTGTGGACTTTTGTTGACCAATAAGAAACTACCAATAGGCATTTAAAAAAAACCCAAAAACACACACACACACACACATCTGAACATTCTTAGAGATATGCAAGAGAAAGAATTTGTGAAGATAATCAGATTTAACAGAGGATAGGGACTAGCAATGATGATAGAGGTAGGGGGTCCCCTTGTGGTCGTTGGGAGAAGTCCCAGTGGTATAGTGACAAACCTGCTGGGCTGAAACATCTACGTAAGCGAGTTCAAACTCCAGTCGTGCTATTATGTCTACTGACAAATACCATTAGGAAAAGCATGAAACCCCCTTCTCTCCCTCCAGTTATGGGTTAAATAGTACCACTACTGTTCTTCTACAAGGATAGCTTTGGCATCAGATAACTCATGAAGGTTGATATGCCATTAAAACCAGCCAATAGTCTGCTTGCCTAGCTCATTAACAACTGTATACTAACATATACAGCTATTGATCCTATTTTAAATAGAGGAGAAAAAGTTGTCCTTATGCTTATAAGTGAGGAGTCTCTGTGGCATAGATGGACTGTGACATCATTTAAAGTTTGTACGATCACATTCATTTTTGGACCAATACCCTTGGGAAAGGTATGAACACTCCTGTCCTCTTATGGGTTAAATAGTACCACTACTGTTCTTCTACAAGGATAGCTTTAGTATTAGATAACCCACAAAGATTGATATGCCACTGAACAAAGAAATTAAATAAATGACCAATATATAGAATTCAATAAGATAACTTATTCTATTTTCGGTTCTCCAATAAATACCAATAGATTTGGGGTCCTCATACCGACAGTTTCAAAAAATTTGTTATTATGATTAAAGAATGCTCAATATTAGTGAAAGAACATATGTTCTAAAGTTGTATAGTGTAGACAGAGTTAATGGTGCTTGGTGACTGTTAGTTTTTTGTCTGTGTAATCATCAGAGTGTGACTGTATGGGGGTGAAAGTGACATTGATTGTATCTCCACTATCCTAATTTAGATATGTTCCATCACCGGTATTGAGCACTCTTTATAATGATTCAAAATTTGGTTAAACACAAACCTGATTATAATCCTGTGAACTCACCTTCAATTGCTTTCTGTACATTATCATACAAAGTACCAATTAAATAAGAAGCTTCTGCTGAACTGGTCAGTGTTCTAGTCTGCACCAACGAATGTAACCGAGCAGTGGCAACTGCACACAGCTGTAGAAAAAAAAAATGAAAAGAATTTAAAAAGAAATAATACTGTGGTCTTTTCAGTGGTGCAAAAATGCAAAAATATTAATAAGAAATATATATATATATATATATATATATATAAAAAGTTATTATTCGGTCCAGTTAAACCAGAGTTGGGAGTAATTCCTTCAGGACAAGAAAATCATTCAGGAGCTGAAAATTTAAATGTTTTATTTATCCACTGGATCTGAAAAAGTCCTGTTATATTTTTCTTCGTGTTTTTGGTTCACACCAGAAACGGAAAACAGGATGGAAATAAATTTATAATCCTAAAATAACTGGTCTTTGGTTTTTACTTTAAAGAAAAAAAAAAAAAAAAAAAAAGATATATATATATATCTTACCTAAATAATGTATTTCATGTGATTATCATTCACCAGTTTGGTTAATGCCATTTGTTGTGTGAATATATATAAAGTAAGTAAAGTTGGCGACCATAGTTGAAGGCGACCAGAAGGCTTCCTTTTCAATAGCTACTACACCGAGGGGTAGGGGAGGGCGCTACTCCTTTTCCTGAATTGCTCCACTTTACCCTTGACACATACCTTTTGTTGCCGAGTGTTAAGCAAGATGGTGTCAAGTATCATTTTAAAAATCTTTGGTATGAGGAGACCTGGGATTGAACCCAGGTCTCTTGGACCATTGGCAAACACTCTACCCACATATATATATATATATATACATACACACACACACACATTTTGAACACACATGAGAAAGTATCACTTCTGGCATTGTTATTTATCAATAAAAAAAGTGGTAGGACTCTCAGCAGAACCAATCTTACTTGAGTTTTATACAGATTGGTTACAGTTACCATCTTCAGCAAATTCTTACAGCTATTATATATATATATATATATATATATATATATATATATATTTGGACTGAAAGTCTTGTTTATTACTATCAGTTTATCCTATTTACCAATGTATAATCAGTGTGCCCTATCCTCTGTATAAAATCTAAATAAAAGTTTAGGAGTCATATTCCACTTAATCAAGAAAACAGTAATTTACAAGTTTAAAGGATTTATCTACATGATGAATATACCAAGAACAAATTGCAGTCCAAGTTCACATAGGTATCAAATAGTTTAATTTTGATTTTAAAACAAAAAACCAGTAAAACTAACAAATATCATTTTTCCCTACATTAGGATTAGCCTAAAATTTTTAATGACAAAATGACTGGATTATAGGATTACCTCTTATTGTTTAAGCCAAGAAGCAAACAATGACTCACAGAAACTATTACTGATGCAGACTAAACAGATGATCTAGTGCTTCTCACTAATAAACCTGTTTATGCCATATTTCAGCTGCATAGCCTGGGGTAAGTAGCAAGTCTTTACATAAACTCAAGTTAAAACAGAGTTCACTATCTCATCTACTGAAAGCAATATCAACATACACAGACAAAGCATTGACTGCTATTGACAGGTTACCAACCAAGTGGAAATCTGATCTCTCTAATAAAATAAAATCAGGATTCTTTGAAGCCACAGCTGTGTCAGTACTACTGTATGGTTGCACTACTTGGACTCTAACAAAATAATTTCAGAAAAAGCTACTGGGGAACTAGACAATGATGTTGCATACTGGTTTGAACAAATCCTGAAAGCAGCACCCTACAAAAAAAGCAGCTGTATGGCCACTTACCTCCTATCTTACAAACCATTCAAGTAAAATGAGTAAGACACGCTGGGTACTGCTGGGGAAGTAAACAAACTAATAAATAAAGTTCTATGGACTCCTACATATGAATAGAGTGTTGGCTGACCGGCAAAAACTTATATTAAACAGGTTTGTATGGACATTAGGTGCCATCTATAAGATTTACCAAGAGTCATGGGAATCCATTTTATCAGCACAACTTGATTATGATAAATACTACTGAGGATGATAGTTTAACCAATACAATACTTTTCATTCATGTGTATTTAAATATTCAAATGTGTGTTTAATATATTAAGCAATTGTAATGATATATTGAAAGTCATAAAACATACAAGATTCATTTACAGTTTCTAGAATGAAATCCAAATAATCCAGTTGAGAACCAAACAAGATATTACATTTGATTAAAAAAGGTATAAGTTCCATGGTTTGTCTACAAAATAAATGTACCAAGAACAAAATGCCATCTGAATTAGTGCGAGTATCTAAGACTTACATTTTTATAGAAAGAAAAGAACAAAAAGAAAATAACTTTAAGAATAAAAGTCTTACCTCAAGTTCTGGTTGACAAGCAAAGGCTAATAAAATCCTTAAACCTATATGAACCATTTCTCTCCATTCTGATTCCGCTTGTGAATCCCACACAGCCAGGGCATCAAGAAGGGTCATGATATCCTCAACCAACTAGAAAATAAAATGAAAAAAATTCTTATATATATAACAGTTATCCTCATTCTTATTGTTTATGTTTTCAAATTTCTGTCAGTTTGCTTTGAAGAACTTTGTTGACCAATCAAAAAGAAACATACCATCACTTAGGCTAATGTCAATGCATTGAAAATCATCTTACAATAGAAATACAGAAAAATTATAACAATTGCATATATAAGTTTCATTCACTAAATAAAGTGAATTTTACCCAAGAAGTTGACAATAGAAAGCATTATTTAGAACTGCACCATTTTCAAAGAAATCAATTGTGATTGGTCCTTTCATGTCCCTGAAGACTGTCAGCATGACCTTCTTTACTCAGTCATGCCCAGAAATTTCTTTACTAGAAAGTCAGTGTGTTTCCATTCCATGGACAATGTTTTCGACTCAGGCTTGCAGTAGTTAATCCATGTTTAGTCCGTTTGTAAAGATTCTTTTGACTAAAAAACATTCTTCATTGTACACGTCACATTCTTTTGTAAATTTCACATGGTTTGCACTTCACAGCTGGCAAAAATTTGATGACAGACCTCTGTTCAAGACTGGAGCATTCTGACTTGACAGGGTTTTGAATAGCCTTGATGCAAATACTTTTTTGAGATTAAAATAATTTCTGCGATAAACCAATTCTAAATAATGGTGAATTTACATTTATGGAAAAAAATTCTGAAAAAATAAATTCTGGAAAAAAATTAGTTTTTTTCAAAAAACTCCTCTTATTTATTGAATGATATACATATATATATTTGGTTAATTAGTATAAATGTCTTGTTTAGATATTTTTATAGATGATATGATATCCGTCCAGAATTGGTTAATAAATTTTCCATTATTAATTGGTTCCGAAATACTTTCGGACCTATCTTGGCCCATCATGGGGGGGGGGGGGATATTGCAAAAGCAACACAACCTTTGCAAGTACAATAAAACTTTGTAAGAATTAAGCGGTTATACTGGTATTAGGTTGTAGTGTTTGTTTTTTAAATTTGGTTCTATAAATGGTAACAATAGCTAGAGACATTTGAACACATTAGTACTGGATTCAAAATTAATTTTATTCAAGTTAGGACATCTCCGAATTAATTGCAGAAAATTTATTAGCCGATTCCGGCTGGATATTATGACATCTACACAGCGACTTGAATGGAACACAATATGAAGACAAAAGATGTCTATACTATTTAACCAAATATGTCTCAAAGAAATGCTGTCCATATATATATATGTGTGTGTGTGTGTGTGTGTGTGTGCATGTGTATATTGGAGCAGCATTTCTTTATATATATATATATATATATATAAAAAATATAAAATGCCAATGGAATGCTGGGTATTTTATTAATGGAAGTAATTTTACAATAGAAATGAACTACAAATGAAGAAAAGGGATTATGAGTGATAAGGAATTAACTCAAGTGTCACTGACAGAACAGAACTTTTACATGTATCTATTAGATATTGTTTGGTTGAAAATATTTGTATATATAAAAACTTATCTTGATTCATGCTTTCCAATTTTTAAAATCAATTTCTCACTGAAAAACATGGATCAACACTGAAGACGTTACATGAAATTATGAAAAAAAATAAAAGCAGCATGTTTCTCTATTGTGTCAGGAACAGATTTCATTTTTGAGGAATAAAATTTTTATTATGATACTATCCTTATAGGGAAACATATCAATTCTCTTTGTTGTCTCCCTTTTGTATGTATATATATATATATATCTGTATATTTACCCCCCCTCCACACAAGCAGGATGTTACACAGGGTCAGGTTTTTAGTAAAGTTTAACAGGTTTGAAATCAGTTTTTCTTCTACTAGACTGGTAGCCATACTAAGGTTAAAAATCCCAGTCTGCTCTACAATACTCTATAGCTAGAGGGAGAATAGTTGGATGCATACCTATCCCAAGGATATTAAACTCTGCGAGAAATGTAAACAGCCTTGCCCAGGTTTGAACACAGTTTTCTATCTCCATTTTCTATGATAATAACCATTAAACCACCAATGCATTATATATATATATATATATATATATATATATATATATATATATATATATTAGTATATGTGTGTATATATATTACATGGTGTTGTCTGTGACTCTGAGTTTCATACTCTACGTGTAAAGCATATATTGAGCATTATCTAATAATACTGCAAAATTCAGTCCACTATTAACTCAGTAAGTGAACCAGTGATAACCATAAACTATTACTATATATATATATATATATATATATATATAGCTTTGTCTAATGAATGTGTAAAGTATGAAACTCAGGGTCACAGATATCACCATGTAATATATATATATATATATATATAGCTTTGTCTAATGAATGTGTAAAGTATGAAACTCAGGGTTACAGACATCACCATGTAATATATATATATATATATATATATATATATATAGCTTTGTCTAATGAATGTGTAGTTTATGAAACTCAGGGTCACAGATATCACCATGTAATATATATATATATATATATAGCTTTGTCTAATGAATGTGTAAAGTATGAAACTCAGGGTCACAGATATCACCATGTAATATATATATATATATATAGTTTTGTCTAATGAATGTGTAAAGTATGAAACTCAGGGTCACAGATATCACCATGTAATATATATATATATATATATATATATATATATATATATAGCTTTGTCTAATGAATGTGTAAAGTATGAAACTCAGGGTCACAGACATCACCATGTAATGTATATATATATATATAGCTTTGTCTAATGAATGTGTAAAGTATGAAACTCAGGGTCACAGATATCACCATGTAATATATATATATATAGCTTTGTCTAATGAATGTGTAAAGTATGAAACTCAGGGTCACAGACATCACCATGTAATGTATATATATATATATATATATATATAGCTTTGTCTAATGAATGTGTAAAGTATGAAACTCAGGGTCACAGACATCACCATGTAATATATATATATATATATATATATATATATATATAGCTTTGTCTAATGAATGTGTAAAGTATAAAACTCAGGGTCACAGATATCACCATGTAATATATATATATATATAGCTTTGTCTAATGAATGTGTAAAGTATGAAACTCAGGGTCACAGACATCACCATGTAATATATATATATATATATATATATAGCTTTGTCTAATGAATGTGTAAAGTATGAAACTCAGGGTCACAGATATCACCATGTAATATATATATATATATATATATATATATATATATAGCTTTGTCTAATGAATGTGTAAAGTATGAAACTCAGGGTCACAGACATCACCATGTAATATATATATATATATATAGCTTTGTCTAATGAATGTGTAAAGTATGAAACTCAGGGTCACAGACATCACCATGTAATATATATATATATATATATATATATATATATATATATATATATATATATATATATATAGCTTTGTCTAATGAATGTGTAAAGTATGAAACTCGGGGTCACAGACATCACCATGTAATATATATACAAGTAACAGCTCTATTATAGATATTGAGCATTATTTAGTTATACTGCAAAATTTGGTCTACCATTTAACTCACCAAGTGAGCCAGTGATAATCATAAACTATATATATTTATATATATATATATTCTCTTCCAAAAAAACCAACAATTGGTCACATCAAGATAATAAATTTATTTCCATCCTGTTAAAAAGCATTGATATAAATCAATGCTCTAAAAAAAATTAACAGGACTTTTTCAGGTCAAACGAGAAAATGGATTAAAATAATTTTTTTCACATTCACAACCAGACTGAAAAATGACAACTTATTTCTCCTATATAATAAAGAAAGCCTTAAACTTCAAGTAATAATAAGTATCAACTTATTATGGCATGTAAATGAACATTCGGTTTCTTCATACTTCAAATTTAACAGAGGAAAAATTTACAGCTACAATAATACATGTCACAAATTCAAACACACACACACACACACATATATATATATAATTATTCAGACCTATCAAATTTTAGTACATCAATTTTTATCAGTAAGTTCACTTTCAGACAAATACCCTTGGGGAAAGTGTATGAACTCCCTTGTCCTCGCAGCTATGGATTAAACAGTACCACTACAGTTCTTTTAGAAGAGTGGCTTTGGCATCAAATGACCTACAAAGGTTGATGTGCCATTAAAACAAAGAAACCAAACCAAAATAACTTCATCTTAGAAAAATCAGTGAAATCTTTAGAATGCTTTATGTATAGAAATGGAGAGCAATATTACAAATATGAAATACAATAACTCTCAGGTCAGGATAAAAATTCACAACAGTTTGACATTGCCAATCCTTGGGTGGCCACTATCAATACATCTAGAGTGTTGAATTCAACTGAATAAATATGTAATCTTCAGGTCATGTGATTGGAGTTGGCAACTAAATGTTGACATGAAAGTAAATATCTAATAGCTAATTTGGCAACAGATTGAACCACATAACTTAATATATCAGCCACATTATAATCAAATAACTCATAGATTATATATTTCAGACCCGTCAATATTGGCTCAGCAGAGGATTGACAATATGAAACTCAATCATGATTCTTTATCCTCTTTTTACTGTTATTCTATTTCATAATTGAAAATATTGTCATATTGTGAATGATTTTACAGATTAAAAACACTTTTAACATTAAATCCAAGGGTTTACGTATCCATAAGGCATGCTGGTGCAAACAACATAATTTTCCAATCGGAAAATGAAAATCGATTGATGGGGTTATGAATCTGGACTACACACACAGCATTCAGGATCCCATTGTTAAGTGACAGTATTCCAGAGAAATTCTAAGCAAGCCAAGATGTTGTATACTCAATCAAATGTGATTTACGAAATTCAATGAACAAACGAAACACTTCTTTATAAAAATATCTCTCTCATCTTATTCTTAAAAGGAGCCCACAGTTTGTAGTTGTTTGAGAGATAGATGGAGAGACATATACTCAGAGAGGGGGCTTCTTCTTATTCCATATCTTCTTCCAGGAGTCAGGAGGTGCCAACACTTGCACCCCCCTTGCAAGCTGTATCATCAGAGATGCCTCTGATCGACTGCCTATCCCTGGCTCGACTCTTGATTCTCCGGCCTCTGTCTAAATCTGACCGCATGGTTATGACCTGATCTTCCGGTTTCACACCTGTTGGACATGACTGCTCTGATGTGCTGGCATCCCCCTGTTTACTAATCACAATGTGACAGCTTGTCAAAGCACACGGGGTCACTAGAAACGAACCAAAAATCCATGTCCTATGTTATATAACAAAGAATCCAGTGGCCCAACGGTAACCAAAAAGCTATTTGGACTAATCTTGACCAAGAACTTTCATTTACCGTTACAACCAATCTTAAGGATCCCATTAGACTGCAGATTTTTTTTGTTTTTTGTAAAATTATATATGACGTTTGTTTTGAGTGCTTTGGCTCAGTAATAGAAAAGAAAAAAGGAAAAAAACCATCAAATCAACAAAAATAAAAAGCATGCAACATCACGACGTAATGATTTTTTATGAACATATCTGAAAGCAAATTTATTTAACATCAATATGAACTTAAGCTACAAATAGGAACTTTCCCTCTGTCTTCATACCCTGTCTGGTGGCAAAAACCAGGGGTGGCAGTACTACCTTATTCCTTGAAACTGTGGCATCACCCCTAGTTGGTGGCTGATGAGTACAGGGTATCGCACATGTACTCACATATTGTGTAATAGAATTTTGTAAAAAAGCTGTGTGTGTGTGTGTGTGTGTGTTTGATTAAATAGGATAGAGACTTCATGTATGCCTATTTTGTCTTAGAACCATTCAAGTCTCCTAAGAATGTGGCAGCTATATTTGATATCACATTCTAAAATGCCTCTAGGAAATTTCTCACCAATTCTTCCTCTTAGCTTGAGTAAAATTCTTTTCTTCTATAAACTCCTCTGCTACTTGTTCTTCCTCAAACTCTTTATATAAAAGCATATGACTTGCCATTGTCCTTTCATTATTTGATCTGCTGAAGATGGCTCCAGTTAGAGCCAGAAGTACTAAGGAAAATATATGATGTCTTCCTAAATTCATTCCATCCACAAGTCAAATGAATCATTTGAATGGATCAAAGACAAAATAGGCAGAAACTAAGTGTCAGTTAAATTTAATCAAATATGTTCAAAAGAGAAAATGCTATATATATATATATATATATATATATATATATATATATGTCATCTACAGACAGATCTGTTTCGTTCTATCAGAACTCTTCACTGTGGCTAGACAGACTAGATTCCCAAAGATAAGGTCAAAACCCGGTTGACTCAAATACCAATCCAAGATTCTACCACTCAGCTATGAGGAAACCAGCACAAGCAAAGGAAATTTAAACAGTTAAATATCACAATTGTTTGTTTACATATATCCGCTTAACGACTATATATATATATATATATATATATATATATAGCATTATTCGGTCCAGTTAAACCGGAGTTGGGAGGAACTCCATTAGGACAAAAAAAAACATTCAACAGTGAACATTTAAATTTTCCTGGTAAAGAGCTCAAAGTAACTGACATTACAGAGCAATAATTTCTATAGGAAAAACAAAAACTGGTCACATTAGGATTATAAATTTATTTCCATCCTGTTATGTGTTTTTGATAAAATCAAAAAGCACGAAAAAAAATTAACAGGACTTCTTCAGATCTAATGGATAAAATAAATTAGAATAGACACAGGAAAGAAAAGTGGGAAGGAGATAGAAGAGGGTTGAAGAGTTATCTCCTCATTTAGCCCACTTCCGGTTTTTTTTAAAAATTTTATTGCCAGTTGGAATTATAGTAAATTAATTTTTTAAATTTCTAATTTCATTTCGGCTTAAAACTCCAGATTTAATAATAATTTAGATAAAATAACTTTATGTAATGATACAGTAATAATTATATTAAATTAGATTCAAGATTTAACCGGGACATTGGCCCAGCGGTTAGAGTGTTCGCCAATGGCCCGGGAGACCTGGGTTCAATCCCAGGTCGAGTCATACCAAAGACTTTAAAAATGGTACTTGATACCACCTTGCTTAACACTCAGCATTATAAGGTACGGTTCAAGGGTAAAGTGGAGCAATCCTGGGAATGGAGTAGCGCCCTCCCCTACACCTTGGTGTAGTAGCTATCGAAAAGGGAGCCTTCGGGTCACCCTCGACTATGGTCGCTAACTTTACTTACTTTACTTAACTAGATTCAAGATTTAATTAAATTTAATTTTTTTTAAATTTATTTTCGAGTCTATTAATTCAGTTATACTTTTATTGAATAGTATGTATATATGATATGGTTTTTTCACATTTTTTATCTTTTATTTTATTTTATTTTTATTCATTTCCCTTAATTCTCAAATTGATCCTATGTTTTTAAAATAATTTTTAATATATATATATATATATATATACACACATATACATACACACACACAAGGTTCATTCAATAAATAAGGACATTTTTTATGAAAAAGCAAAAGGAATTTTTTCTATACATGTAAACTCAGTATTGTTTGGAACTGGAACATAGCAAGTTATCTTAATCTCACAAAAGTATTTGTTTTTGAAGGTTTTTCAAAATGGTGGCAAATTCAACAGTCCTTCTGGTTGAGAAGTGTAAACCATGTGAAATTTACAGAAGAATGAGTCATGTCTATGGAGAAGCATGTTTTAGTCAAAAAAATGTTTACAATTGGGTTAAACATGGGTTTATCAATACAAGCCAGAGTTGAAAAGATATTCACAGAGTGAAAACACACCGACTCACTAGTAAAGAAAAATTTCTGGGCACGGCTCTCAGTAAAGAAGGTTGTGCTGACAGACTTCTGAGACATGAAAGGACCCATCACAATTGATTTCCTTGCAAAAGTGCAAAGGTAAACAAGGCTCCCTATTGCCAATTCCTTAGGCAATATTCCGTTTATTTATTGCATGACACATGTGTTTATATATATATATATATGTAAATGAAGAATATGAAAAAAAGGTATTCAGAGAATGATTTTATTCATAGTTGAATTATTTGTCAATGTTGAATGTTTTAGCTTTTAAACCATCATCAGGACAAAGTTTATATGCAATGTATCTTCTGAATCATCTTCAATTTTAAAATAAAACGAATAAATGAGAAACATCTTAATATTCTATTACTGTCCATAGCATTCTGTTTCAACAGTATATAAAATAATTAGTGTTGGAAATTCATTTTAAAGCATAACATATTTGCTTAAGAATAATATATATTCGTAAGACTTCACAGATACTACACTGAACCGAGACATAGAATCAAGGACTGACACTTTGATGTGAGGTAGAACACACAAATATTCTAATCCAAAGTAAAATAACTAATGCTGCAATTTTTGATGGATATTATATACTATTTGCACTTTAATACTTACCCTTTCACTATAAACATGATCATTGCCATTAATGTTTCCAATGATGAAGTCTTGGGCAATTTTGATCAATTCAATTGCATTCTCTGAGTGACTGGCAAAAGCTTGACCTAGAAAAAAAATTTTTTTTCAAATTTTTATTAAAACAGTACAAGAATTATCTCCTCATAGCAGCTGATATTTTCATATGAAATTACATCAAACAAAAAATGTCCCAATCTAAATTCATTAAGATTCTGACAAAACTGTTTCTGTAAACATAGAATTATGCTTATTAGTTTCTTGTTGCTTGTTCATTTTAACATTGATATGGTTAATGTTAGCGGCAAACAGAGTCTAGTTTAGACTGGTTGGTTAGGTTTTATGGCATATCAACCATTATAGATTATTTAATGCCTAATCCATTTTCATACATATAAACAATTCTATTTCAAATAATTCAGTTTAGCCTAAGTACACAATTTAAATGTCAAAAGCAGTTCTATTTCAAACAATTCAGTTTAATTTAAGTACACTGTTTAGTTCTATTTGAACCATAGATAAAACCCTATCAGGTGCTACCACACTGGGCCAGAGTGGACCTGGGAGCAATAGCAATAAAGGGGTACACTGTATTCCCCAAAGCTCCAGCATTACTGGAGCCTTACCATCAGATTGTTTAGTGTCATAATCAGGACACTTGATAGAGGGAGTCTTACCCCTCTGCAGAGATGCTGATGGTATATTCTGCAGCCTGCGCTGACTGGGCCAATCTAGTTTAGAGATAGAATCTTTAGTACTTATCAAAAATTGATTGGTTGGAAGGTTATCTAAATGTTAAAGTCACTGTATTTTTACAGGCAAAAATATAGTTTCAAGTATTCCAGTCTAACACTAACAATTTGCAGACAATTATAAGAATTTAACTATTTCAGTCAAAACCAGGGTTCAAACCCAGGTAGAGTCATACCAAAGACTCAAAAAAATGGTACTTGATGCCACCTTGCTTAGCACTTAGCACTATAAAATGAAGATCAAGGGTAAAGTGGAGCAATCCTAGGAATGGAGTAGCGCCCTCCCCTATATGTTTAGTATGGTAGCTATTGAAAAGGAAGCCTTTGGATCCCCCTTGACTAAGGTCGCCAACTTTACTTTTTACTTGTATGTTTTCAAATAAATAATGATTTATTATTATTATTAGTTAATCTTTTATAAGAATAACTTTGAATAACTATTCTTAATCAAAATAATTTGGACACAATTATATGGTTTAACTGAGTAATAATAATCCTTCATAATAATAATACTAAATAAATAATTACAGCTTTAAATAACTATTCTTAATATAGATAACTTACTGTTATATGGCATCAAGTATTCCTATTTAATACTAATTTTGAAACAGATCTATTTAACCTATGGATGGGATCTTAACAAGTACTACCTCTACAGGTCAGGGTGAAAATTGGAGTTGTGGTAATGAAGGGGTCTCACCATCAGACATAGTTTAGAGTCATACCAGAATGATCATGAAAAAAAATGAACTGAAAAATGATGTCACACAGCACTGAGTGCAATATTTAAATTTAACAAAGTAGATGATTAAATTCTATCCTAGTTCTAATTGACTTAATCCTAAAAATGGTTGGCTGGTTGTTATATCAGCCCTTGTTAGGTTAATTTATACCAAAGTAAGAATAACAATTATGATTTTTAAGAAGCATTTTTAAGCGCTTGACTATTTGATCTCTAATGAGGACTCAAACAGGGACAACCATTATATATATATGATTTCTAAGTGAATGGTTTATAGTTAACTTTATTGTTTAATGAGTAAGACCTCATCTGTTAGCACTCATTTTGAATGTTTCAAGTATTGCTAACACTAAGAATTCAATTTAATATAAACCATTGGTCTGCACATAGAATAACTTAAAAGCATTTAACTATCTATCAAATATTCAGATTTAATATTATTCATTAATTGGTTTGGTTTGGTTGGTTGGGTTTTATAGCATATCAACCTTTGTAGGTTATGTAATGCCAAATCAATGTTCATACAAATAATCTGATCTATTTCTAACTATTCAGTTCAGCATGAGTACACAGTTTAATTGTCAAAAACATTTCTATTTCAAGCTATTCAGTTTAGTCAAACAGTTCTCATTCAGTTAATTCAGTTTAGAATAAGAATAGATTTTGTTTACACACAGTTAAATATCAAAATAATTCTATATTAAAGAATTCAGTTTAGCATAAGTACATTTTCAATGTCAAAAATAGTTCCATTTCAAACAATTCAGTTTAGAAAAAGTACACAGTTTAATTGTCAAATACATTTCTACTTCAAGCTGTTCAGTTTAGTCAAACAGTTCTAATTCAAACAATTCAGTTTAGCATAAGTCTGCAGTTAGTTCTATTTAACCCATAGATAGGGTCCTATCAGGTGCTACCATTCTGGGCCAGAGTGGATCTGAGAGCAATGGCAATGAAGGGGTGCTCTGAATTCCCAAAAGCCCCAGCATCACTGGAACCTCACCATCAGATTGTTTAGCGTCATATCCAGGACACTTGGTGGGGGGTGCAGTCGGTGTATTCAACAGAACCCCCCCTGTTGACTAGGGAATATTCCCTAATTGCACACAGTTAATAATATTAATCATTTGTTTGCACATAGTTAAATGGCTTCAAATATTTCTGCCATGAACTAATAATTTTATTTAATATTATTCATTTGTTTGCACACAGTTAAATGGTTTCAAACTTTATAAACACTAATAATTCTAATTCATCAAGTATCCTTATCATGAAGATTAATCATTTGGTTTGGTTGGGTTTTATAGCATATCAACCATTGTAGGTTATCTGATGACAAATCCTCTTTATACATATATATTAGATATATATGATTTGGTTTGGTTGGGTTTTATGGCATATCAACCATTGTAGGTTATCTGATGACAAATCCTCTTTATACATATATATTAGATATATATGACTTGGTTTGGTTGGGTTTTATGGCATATCAACCATTGTAAGTTATTTGATGCCCAATCCTCTTTATACATATATATTAGATATATATGATTTGGTTTGGTTGGGTTTTATGGCATATCAACCATTGTAGGTTATTTGATGCCAAATTCATTTTTATACATATAAATAGAACTATTTCAAACAATTCAGTTTAACTTAAGTATGCAATTTAGTTCTATTGGACCCATAGATAAGGCCCTATCAGGTGTTACCACTCTGGGCCATAGTGGACCTGGGAGCATTGGCAATAAAGGGGGTTTTCCTTATTTACCAACCCCTCCGCTCGGGCAGGATATGACACAAAGTCAATTTAACAGGTTTAAATTCAGAGTTTTCCTTCTCCTAGGCTAGTTGCCTCACCAAGGCTAAAGAACTCAGTCTATCCTACTATTTACCCATAGCTGGAGGGAGAATAATTGGATTCATACCTTTCCCAAGGGTATTAGTGCAATGTGAAATACAGTCGGTCTCGTCCAGGATATGAACTTGTGTCGTCATGTCCATTTCCTACAACGATAACCCTTACACCATGGGCAATAAAAGGGGCTCTCCACATTCCCCAAAGCTCCAGTATTACTGGAGCCTCACCACCAGATTTTTTTTTGTGTCATATCCAGGACACTCATTACAGGGAAGTTTTACCCTTCCGCAGAGATGCAGTCGGTATATTCTACAGTTCCAGTGGCAAGAGCTTGACACAAGCAGCCGAGTGATCAGATCTGGTTTCTCTGACTGCCTGTCTAGCCTAGTAAAAGGCAAAGTCGCATGATCATTTCAGTTGCGAAGTCTAGGACTGCTCAGCCACCCTTATCCCATCCTCAAGCATTACAGGTTGCTAATTATTAGGTAGAGGGGATATACCACTCTACAGCTCCAGCCAACAAGGCAAGACAGTAAAAGAGTTAATACCACACTAGATTATATGGTTTCATGTATTCCTATCTGATACTAATACTTTTTAAATAGATTTATTTGACCTATAGATTTTCAAAGTAGTAAGGACAGCAATGTTGTCAGGAAATTTTTTTAGTTTATCTTTTATTTCAAGGATGAGCTGAGCAAGGTGCTTATCACTCAGTAGGTTGAAAGTCATGTTGAACAAAGCTTATCACTATCATCATGGCTGAATCGTATAACCCACCACCTAACTGTGCTCATATCAACTGTTTGGTCTTCATAAACATTCACTAAAGTGTTGCTATCCAATAAAGGAATAAAAGGTTATTACTTTCAAAGTATCCCTTCTATTTTAACTTTTAAAAAAAATTGCATTCATATCAAGAGGCATAACTTTTGTAGCATCTCTTGTATTTTAACATCCTTAAAGAAGGCATCAACTGATTATTGGCATGTCAGCAATTGAAAAAAAAAAAAAAAAAAAAAAAAGAAGCTTACCAGATTCTCGTAAGTCTGAAGTACAAGAATGCAGCATCAATTCCAGAAGACGTCGTTTCAATTCATTTGGATGTCTTAACAACTCATAAGATTGATTCATTTTATCAAGACATGAAAAAACTTGACCTCGTTCCTGAAAAGATGAAATGGAAAAAAAAATTTTTTTTAAACCGGGGAGGGAGAGAATGATCATTATCATTATTTATGTCTTATATCTCCTAGGGCATCTCCACTGTTCACTATCTTTAACACTTTTAACCTTAAAAAAGAAAAAAAAAAAAGAATCTTTGCATAGAACATAGACACTATTGATACAAAATCTATATACAGATCAAATTCTAAGTAATTCAACTGATAGTTCCCTAAAAATGCCCTTAATTTCTTTTGGTAACCATCCAATTTAATCAAAGCCAATTCATTTAAAAGATATATTACTTTATGAGCAAAAAAATCCAATTGGTTAGTAAACGTAGTTTTTGAAATCTACCTTGCCAGTAATTTCCAGATTGAGAAGAAATATTAAAAAAATGTCTACCATAATTAGAAGTTCTATTATTTATTTTGAAAGTTTTAATTAAATTATCTCTCATTTTTCTTTCTAGTAAAGTAAGTAAAGTAAAGTTAGCGACCATAGTCGAGGGTGACCCGAAGGCTCCCTTTTCGATAGCTACTACACCAAGGTGTAGGGGAGGGCGCTACTCCATTCCCTGGATTGCTCCACTTTACCCTTGAACCGTACCTTATAATGCTGAGTGTTAGGCAAGGTGGTATCAAGTTCCATTTTTAAAGTCTTTAGATAATCTTAATTTCTCTAATCTCTTCTAATAACTGTAATCTTGTACTTTTTTTCTATTATTTTTGCCACTATTTTTTGTATACCCTGAATAAAAGAAAGAGTACAATTTAAACCTTAAAACTCTGAACCTTCCAGAACCATTGATTTCACTACCCTAAACCTCCCAAGACAGTCAAACTCTACACCCTGAACCTCCCATGGCTGTTGATATCTCTACCCTGAACTTCCAAGTGGCCTTCAATCCTTCCACCCTGTACTTTCCACAGCCTTCAATTCCTCCACCCTGAACCTCCCATGACTGTTGATGTCTCCATTCTGAACCTCACACAACAGTCAATTCCTCCACCCTGAACCTCCTATGACTGTTAATTTCTCCACTCTGAACCTTCCATGACTATCTATCTCTCAACCCTGAACCTTTCAGAGCCTTCAATCTCTCCACCCTGAATCTTCCACAATCATCACAATCTCTCCACACTGGGTTCCTGGTTCATTAATACACTTGAAAATGTAAAATGCTATAATATATTATTCGATTGCTTCACAGCCTGTTAAATAACTGGCTCCAACATTTTATAGACCATTTAAAATATATTGAATAATAATAAAATCACATCAAAAAAATTGTAACATATTGGCAATGGAAAAAGAGAGGAATCCCCAGCTGACATTTGGGCAGTTTAGATTTTGGTACTGTTAGCACCACAAATATCAGCTGTTCAAGGTCAAAGGATTAAGAATGAATATTAACACAGTTACATGATAGTTGTTATATATGAAGATACATTCTCTGAGCTTCAGTGTAATGTAACAGTTAACAAGCTTGTCTTGAAGTTTCATTACCACTGAGTAGGCATCACAAGTGGAATAATGTCTAGGCAGGTCAGCTAAGGAATTCAATTTTTATAGATTGAACCATACTTTTGGTCTTCTGCTAAACTAGTTTTAGCTAAGTAAATGACTAATATAGGAAGTGAGGCTAACAGGTCATGGTTAGTGAATTCAATTCTCATTGAGTGCCTGACACTTCTGGCCTTGTATTAAACTAAGCTAAGCTTGGATTTTTTTTTTTAGATGGATACCTTGTTATTTTGATCCCATACATATTTCTGGCATGGTAATGAAACTTTTCAAAATTATCAACAAATCAAGTTCATGAACAAAGACAAATAGAAAATAAACAAACCTTCCATGCAGCTGCATCAGAACCTTCGATACCCTTCCACATGATGGTCAATAATATAATCAACATGTTCTGTGTGAATTCTTCGTTCTTCTCCACTGATTCTCGCACATAGATCTTCTGGATTCCAAGGTTATCCAATGCCCTCTGGAAATTCTCTGCCTGCATAGCTGACGCCTGACTTTCTACAAACATTTCCTCATCCTCTTCCTCTGGAACTGTAGGCACATCATTCAAGCTCTCGCTGTGTGAAAGCAGGCCGTTTGACAGTCCCTCCATTCCCTTCCATCCAACACGCTGTGCCAGACTGCTCAGGTCCTCGGCACTTGTACTTGAACTCCGACTCATAGATCGTTCCTCGGAATCTTCAAGATTCCAATAGTCGTTTTTCACCTGTTCGTACATTGGAGGGCCCATCGTGTTGTTTGGCGAGAGAAGGTTGACCGAGCTCCTTGACGAAGGGATATCCAGGTACATTCGATTGGTCCGGTTCTCAATTTCCGTGCTTCCTGGTTTGCTTGTTATTTCATTAGTTCCACTCGGGGTCTCAATTCGAACACTACCTTCATCACTTATCTTAAGAGTGGGTTGGGGAAAAGAACCCAAGCTAAAATTAGTGGTCTTTGGGTAGAAGATGAAGAGTTTACAGAGGATTTCTTGCCAGCATAATTGCTTGGCAAAGTTTTTAGCTGAACCAGATTTTGAAACTATTAATTGTAAGAGCTGAAAAGGGAAGAAAAAAGATCTCATTACAAATAGTAAACATAAAATAATAAAAATATTATAACAAGAGTACACATGACATACTGTTATATGTGATATATATATATATAATGTATTTAATATACACATTTATAAATATGTACTTACATAATATGAGGTTTATATGTAATTATAAACAGTATTGCCTATAAAATAGATGGTAAAACATTATATATTATTACTAATCAACCTATCATATTGAAACAGGTAGGTGTTTGGTTTGATTTTATGGCATATCAACCATTGTAGGTTAATTAATGCCAAATCCTCTTATATATATATATATATATATATATATATATATTAGATATATGATTGTAAACAATGTGACATTTATAAACATGCCGAAGCTCATTCTTTTGCAGACAGTTAAATGGTTTTAAGTATTGCTATGTATCACCGACAATTCAATTAAATATTAGCTATTTGTTTACACATAGTGAAATGATCAAACAGGTCTATTTCTAACAATTCAATGAAGCATAAGTCATTTGTCTGCACTAAGTTTAAATATCAAACAGTTCTATTTTACCCATAGAGATGACCGTATCAGGTGCTACCACTCCAGGTCAGAGTGGACCTGGGAGCAATGGCAAAAAAAGGCGTACTCCACATTTCCCAAAGCTTTAGCATTACTGGAGCCTATTAATCAGATTGTTTAATGTCATATCCAGGACATTAATTGGGGAAGACTTACCCCTCTGCAGAGATGTAGTCAATATATTCTGCGGCCCTCAAGCCGACTGGGCCAAGGGACATTTGTTGGGGAAGACTTACCCCTCTGCAGACATGAAGTCAGTGTATTTTGCAGCCCTGCCAAGCCAACTGAGCTTAGGTAGGGGCTCTTGATGTAATGATTATTGTCGTAAAAAATGGACATGGTGACCTAAGTTCAAATACTGGACAAGGTTAGTATTTAACAAAATGCAAATACCCTTGGGAAAGATATGCATCCAACTATTCTCCCTTTCAACTATGAGTAAATAGTATAGTAGACTCAACTCTTTAACCTTGATGTGGCAACCAGTCCAGGAGAAGGAAAACTGAATTCAAAGCTGTTAAATTCCACACAAATAATTAACCTTGAATTGTATCCAGCTCATGCAAAGGTGTTGTATAAATCCACTGAAACACTCCAACCAAAAATAAAATTGTAAAGTTTTTGGCAAAAGGCAGAAAGGCATGAGCTATAGAATTCCATTTTTACTTATATACAGGATTGGTTGGGGAAAAGAACGCAAACTAAAATTAATGGTCTTTGGGTAGAAGATGAAAGGTTGACAGAAAATTTCTAGCCAGTCATTAGCCTAATCAGTAGAATGTTTGCCAATAGTCCAGAAGACTGAGGTCGAGTCATACCAATGATTTAAAAACAAATTGGTACTTGATGCCGCCTTGTTTAACACTCAGCATTACAAGATAAGGATCAAGGGTAAAGTGGATCACTCTAGGGAATTGAGTGGTGCCATCCCCTACACCTTGGTGTTGTAGTTATTGAAAAGGGAGCCTTCGAGTCACCCTCAACTAAGGTCGCCAACTTTACTTACAATTGCTTGGCAAAATTTTCAGCTGAACCAGATTTTGAAACTGATAATTTTAAGAGCTGAGAAAGGTTAAAAAAATATATCATTACAAATAGTAAAAAATATGAATAAAAAATCTATACTTAAAATTCATGTTCCTATATTGGCAAAAATGGTAGCATATATGAAATTAATATTTATTGACAGTCTATATGAAAATAATGTTTTCATGCAGTTTACATTGTATTAACAAAATTCAAAATCATTTTAAACAATCAAATACTTTATACTTAGTTGCACTATCAATTTTTTAAGCTGTGTTGACAAGGTGGATATAATATGGATCATTGTCAGTTAATGATTGGATTTAACAAGTTCTAATAATATCAAAGGTATTTAATTGGAGGGGATATATTCATATTTACCTGTCTGCTGGCTTCCAGTTTTGTGACCATGTCACTTTCTTGAATAAGTTGTAAAAGACTTAAGATACCACTATAGCATTGTGAAGAGTCGGCTGTAAAATAAAGAAATTTATGAGTTCTCTCCCCTTAACAACATAGCAATCTCAGATCTGGTTGGTTGTGTTTTACAACACATATCAACCCACGTAGATTATTTAATGCCAAATACTGTTTGTACATATATATTAAATATTTGTAAATGAATAGTTTATAGATAACAATTTTTAAACGAGCCACAGCTCATTTGTTTGCACACATTTAAACGGTTTCAAGTACTATTATCTAACACTGATAGTTTTATTTACACACAGTTTAAATGATTTCAAGTATTGCTATGAGATACTAATAATTCAATTCAACAGTCATTTGTTTGCACACAGTTAAATAGTTTCCTGTATATTGAATAGTTAAATAGTTCTATTTGACCCAGTTCTATTTTTAACAATTTGATTTAATATGTCATTTGTTTATACACAGTTTATATATAAAAAACAATTTATTTGACCCATAGACAGGACTCTATCAGGTGCTACCACTCCAGGGTCAGATTGGACAGGAAAGCAATGGCAGTGAAGGGGTACTCCACATTCCCCAAATCTTCAGCATTACTGAAGCCTCACCATCAGATTTTTTAGTGTCATATCTAGGACACACATTGAGTTGTGGGGGGGGATCTTACCCCTCTGCAGAGATGCAGTCGGTGTATTCTACAGCCCCTGACGACTGTATTTTCTATTTTTGAAAATCTATAATTTATCTATTTATTTTTTAATCATTCTGTAAAACTAATTCTTTACTTATGTCTGGCGTATGTGGTGTTTTTATTTCCCCAAATTTTGAAATGGAAATTGATCATTTAACTTGTTTGAGTTTTGTTTAACGGCATATCAAGCTCTGTGGGTCATTTAATGCCAGAAGGGTTAAATTTCTTTTGTCTTTTGTGCATGTTTTAGGTTTTAAGGTATGAGTTTTAGTTATATTTTATTATATTTGACTAGATAGATTTTAATGAAGAGATTGATTTCTTTTAGAAAGCTTAAGATTTCCTCTGGTTTGGAGTTTTTGAAGAGGTTCTTTAAATCATTTGTTTGGTAATGTTTTGGGCGAATTCGTCTGAACCTGTCACAGTTTATGAGAATGTGTTTGACTGTGAGAGGTACTTTGCATGTTAGACATACTGGGGAGTCTTCCCCTTTTAGGAGGTGTGAATGGGTAATGTGGGTGTGACCAATACAAAGTCTGGAGATAATTTAATTCATGTTATCTATAATCTTAATTTGAGGAATCATTATGCTTGTATTTGTGCGGAATTTCGTGTCACTGAGACCAAAAAGGTTGAACTTGTGTCAACGAGATGAAAAAGGTTGGCTCGTGTCACTGAGACCAAAAAGGTTGGACTCGTGTCACTGAGACCAAAAAGGTTGAACTTGTGTCAACGAGATGAAAAAGGTTGGACTCGTGTCACAGAAATGGTTGCATAAACAACAAAATCATGTTAAATCTAGGATGTCCTGCACAGATTTGATTGATTGTCAACCCACCAAGACTCATTTTATGCCAAGAAGTCAGGGAATCATGTTCATTATCAATGTATATTTACATTTATTTTGCACTAATAATAATTTGTTTGTCCACAGTTATATACTTACAAGTAATTAATAAATTTTAATCCTTAGTCAATAATTCTAGCTACAAGTAATTATTCTTACAAAAATAATTTACAGTTAGATGGCATCAAGTATTAGTACTGAATATGAATAATTCTCAAGAATCTATTTGACCCATACGTGGGACCTTAACAGATAATACTACTCCAGATCAGTGTGAACCTAAGAGTAATGTCAGTGAAGGAGTACTCCATGCTCCCCAGAGCTCTAGAACTGTAGCCTTACCATCAAGTGCAGTTTAGTGTCATACTAAGGAGAGTACAGTCGATGTATTCAAAGCCCATTATATTAGACTTTGGCTATACAATACAGGGGGAGTACATAATATACATAGCAGTCCAGCTTAGGAGTTTGAGTTTGAGTTTTGTTTAACGGCATATCAACCCCTGTGGGTCATTTAATGCCAAAAAGGTTATTTTTAATTTCAGTCATTAAAATAGCAGTTCTATAGAGATGTTTGGTTATATCTTACTGAAAAAGTTGCTTTTTTTTAGAAAATTAAAAATGTTTTTAGGGTTTGTATTCTTAAAGATGTCCCTCAGGTTTCTTGCTTGATAGTACTTAGTACGGATATGTTTAAGGTTGTTACAATTTAGAAGGATATGTTGGGTTGTGAGTTGTACTTTGCATGATGGGCACACTGGGGCATCCTCCCCTTTTAACAGGTGTGAATGAGTAATGTGGGTGTGCCCAATACGCAATCTGGCAAGTATTACTTCTTCTCTTCTGATACTTCTGTAGCCTGTTGGCCACTCTCCGATAGCTTCTTGTATTTCATGGAGTTTGTTTTGGGTCTGATTGTCCCATGATTTCTGCCATTTGTCTGATATAAATTTCTTTATGGTTGGTTTTAGATCTGTATATGGGATTTTTGATTTGCACATGTCAATTTGAAGAGCTTTTTTTGCAGCTTTGTCTGCTTTTTCATTTCCTTTGATGCCAATGTGACTTGGTATCCAGGTGAATATGATATTATTTTTAGAGAGGGTGTTTAGTTTGTTTAGGAGCTTTGTAATCAAGGGGGATGATGTATCTCTGTTCAAAAGTGCTAGCAGGACTGATTTGGAGTCAGTGTATATGATAAATTTGGAAGCTTTATGATTTGCTATGATATTCATAGCTAGATCAATGGCTGTGGTTTCTGCACTGTAAATTGAAGCTTCATTAGGTAGGCGTTTTAGGTTTCTTTTTTTTTGAGAAATAGCAGCACAACCTACTTTTTTTCCTTGTTTGGATCCGTCTGTATAGATGTGATAGTGATCTGGGAACTTATTTTGTATTTTTATGAGTTTCTCTTGATAAGTGATGGGGTGTGTTTTTGTTTTGGGTAACTTAGCCAGTTCTAAGTTTATAGTTGGTTGCCTTATGGTCCATGGTGCCGTTTTGGAGAGTATGGTATGGTGTACTATTTTAGTGTTGATTTTGATTTCGTTGAGGAGGTCACTTATTCTCAAGCTAAAAGGTCTGATTTTTTTTGGGTTATTTTGATACAGATTTTCTATTTTGTTTTGCAGGTGTAGTCATAAGCAGGATTTTGTGGACAGGAGATGAGTTTGATGTAATACTGTAGTGCTAATTTTTGTCTTCTTAAGTAGAGAGGGGGTTCGTTTGCTTCTATGTATAGACTTTCCTTTGGGGAAGTATTAAAGGCCCCTAAAGTGAGGCGAAGTCCTTGGTGGTGTATGGTTTCCAGTCGTTGTAAGTAGGATTTTCTGGCTGCTCCATATATGAAGCAGCTATAGTCAAGTTTTGATCTTATTAGAGATCTATATAGCTTGATAAGGGTCTTTCTATCAGCACCCCAGTCTGTGTGGGCTATGGCTCTCAATAGTTGCATGGCTTGATTGCATTTTATTCTTAGCTTTTTTATATTTGGGATAAATGATAATTTCGAGTCAAAGATAATGCCAAGGAATTTATGTTCATCTGTTATGGGTATTTCAGTGTTATTTAATGTAAGTTTAGCGTGGTTGTGCATCTTGTGGATTTGACAGAAGTGTACACATTTTGTTTTACTATTTGAAATTGTAAATACATTTTCTGTGGTCCATTTTTGGATTTTATTTATGCATTGTTGTATTTTCCTTTCTATGGTTGTCATGTTTTTGGAATTATAGCAGATGAGGAAGTTGTCTACATATAATGACCCTTTGATTTCTGGAGGGAGGCAGGATGTTATGCTGTTTATTTTTATTATAAATAGGGATACTGATAAAATACTGCCCTGAGGAACTCCCACCTCTTGTGGCTTCGGATCAGAGTATGTGCTGCCAATCAGTGTCCTGAAAGATCGGTCTTCAAGAAAATTTTGGATGAAGATGGGAAGTCTACCTTGTAACCCAAAGTTTTTAAGGTCTTTGAGAATTCCGTATGGCCATGTTGTGTCATAGGCCTTTTCAAGATCAAAAAAGACTGCCACCAGGTGTTCCTTTTTTATGCATGTTTCTCTGATTAGGGTTTCTATATGAACCACCTGGTCCATTGTGCTTCTTTTTGTTCTGAAGCCTGCTTGTAGGTTTGAGAAAAGTTTATTTGATTCAAGAAACCATATTAGTCTTTGGTTTATCATTCTTTCTAAGGTTTTGCATGCACAACTAGTTAGGGCTATGGGCCTATAGCTGGTGGGATTTGTTGGGTCTTTTTGTTTTTTGAGGATGATTGTAGCTTGCTTCCATAAAGTAGGGATATTGCCTGAGATCCAGATATTGTTATATATGTTTAGGAGATATTTCTGGGAAATTGTAGGTAATTCTTTAAGAAATGTGTAGTGAATTTCATCTGGACCAGCAGCTGAGTTACTGGATTTGGATAATGAATTTTGGAGTTCATCTAGGGTGAAAAGTTGGTTGTAGCATTTAGTATCGTCAGAGGTGAACTTTATTTTGTTCTTTTCTTCTTTGATTCTGATGGAGTTGAATTTGTTGGAATATTTTTTGGTAGATGATGCTTGGGCAAAGTTTTCTACCATCAGATTAGCTATTTGTTTTTCACTCAAAGCTTTTGTGCTTCCTAGGGAGAGATGATTTATAGGAGTGTGGACAGTTTTATTTGATATTTTCTTTACAAAGTTCCAAATTGTTTTGGGATTAGTATTTGAGTTTATTTTTGCAGTGAAGTTTCTCCAGGAAGACCTTTTAGCTTCTTTAATTGTGCGTCTGGTTTTAGCTCTTTGTTGTCTATATTTGTCTAGATTTTCTGATGAAGGGTTGGTTTTAAATTTCCTGAGGATTCTTTGGCGTTCTCTGATCATAGTTTTGCACTCCTCCGTAAACCAGGGATTGTTATGTTTTGGGGATGTTGTAGTTTTAGGTATGGTTTTGTTTGCTATATTAATTAGGGTGTTTGTGAAATGTATTATAGGTTCTTCTTGGTTTGTATTTGTTTCTGGGATTAGGGTGTCAAGGCATAGTTTTTTGTAGGCTTGCCAGTCTGCTTTTTTGAAGTTCCATCGTGGGGTTTTTGAAACTGTTTGTGGGTCTGATTTTCCTGGTTTAGTATTTTCAATTATGATTGGAAAGTGGTCACTGCCGCAGGAATCTTCATGTACCCTCCAGTTATATTCTATGAAGGTGGCTGGATCGCTGAGTGTTAGATCTATAGCAGAGAATGTACCTGAGGATGAGCTTAGGTGGGTTTGAGCTTTCTGATTGTGGAGACATAGGTTGTTGTTATTAATGATTTTTTCAAGGGTCTGACCTCTTTTGTTCGTTGTCCTGCTTCCCCACAAAATGTTGTGGCTATTGAAATCTCCCATCAATATATATGGTTTAGGGAGTTGATTTATTAAGTTATTTAGCTGCTCTTCGTTTATAGGGTCTTGAGGTGGAATGTATATAGAGCAGATGGCGGTGGTTTTGTGTAAAGTTGCTGAAATTGCTACTGCTTGTAGGGGTGTGCTGATGTTGATTTTGCTTTGGGGAATGTTTTTCCTTATTAGGATTGATACACCACCTGAAGCTCTTAGTCCCATGTCATGTATGTAGTCGTATTGCTCATAATTTTTCATATTTGTTTTATCATTGCTTTTTTGGAATGTTTCTTGGAGGCATATAATGGTAGGATTTTGTTCAGTTATTAACAGCTGGAGTTCGTTGTAATTTGCCTTGTAGCCACGACAGTTCCATTGGATTATCTTTTGGGTATTTTGGTATTTGGCCATAACTATTTATGTAGTGTGTGTCTTGGGTTTCGGGTGTATTATTTAATTTTCGTATTTTCAATTTTAGGTGTCGAGTCCATTTCGGTTTCCATACTTTCTATGTTTCTGGATTTATTTTTGGTTTTTGTAGGGGTGTGTTGAGTAGGTTTTTGTTTTTCTTCTTTTTCTCTGGTTCTTGAGGTTGATCGGTTTCTGTTTTTGATCGTTAGCATTTCATTTTTTTGGCTAGAGGTTGAAGGGATATTTTTTGATTTGTCAGTTGGAGTTAGTTGTACATTGGGTATAATAGTTTTAAGGGTTTTGATTAGTTCATGTAGATCATTTATTAAATTTGTTAATTCTTCTTCTATTTTTATTGTTTTTATTTGTGTTTTTGCTTTGTTTTCTACTTGGTTTGAGGGAGTCCTGGTTACCTGCGAGAAAGTTAATTTGTTAAAGGGATTTTCTATAAGTCTTCTTGCTTCAGGAAAGGTGATGTTTTTGGTGATTTTCATTTTGATAATTTCCTTTTCCCTTTCCCAGATTTTGCAGTACTTTGAGTCTGCTCTATGATTCCCTTTGCAATTGTTACAATTTAAGCTGTTTTTGCAGGATTCCTCTATGTGGTTTGGTTCCTGCTCTCCACATTTAACACACACTTGTTTTCTTGTGCAGTGCTCCTTCAGGTGTCCATATTTCTGACAGTTATGACATCTTCTAGGATTAGGGATATATGTCTCAACTTTAACCATTGTATAACCTATTTTCATTTCTAAGGGGGGTTTTGGATTATTGAAGGTTAAAACGTAGGTATTGGTTTCAATTATTTCATTTTGATTTTTGATTGTGATCCTTTTGACGTCTATTACATTTTGTTTTTTTAGTTCATTTTTAATTTCCGTTATTGAGCATAATGATAGCTCTCCATTTCTTATCACCCCTTTAGAGGTGTTTAATCTCTCATGGGGGTAAGCTTTTATGTCTATGTTGTGGATTTTTTTTTGCTTTAATATTATTTCAGCTTGTTTTTTTTCTGTCACCTCTATAAGGATGGTTCCGTTTTTCAAGTTTTTTACGGTTTTGGGTGTTATTAGAGCTGAAATACTTTTTTCTATGATGAAGGGGGATAGTTTTGTCAGCGGTAGTTTTTCTTTTGATTCTAGAATGATGAACCTTGGATATGGCTCATCATTGTCTGAATCACATTCAATATGAGGTCTTTTTGCTTGGGTTTTTGTTTTAACAGAAGCCATAAAAGTGTTGGATGAGTTTCATTGAACATGCTCCCCACCCACCTCGGAGCCCCATATGGGGATGTGCCTAGGGGGAAACCCATTTGCCTAGCAACACCAGGGCTACATGTTCAGTATACTCATGCTGGTGATAGACGAATTAATTTTTTGTCCCTGGGTTTTCGTTCCCAAGATAACTACTTCCCCAGGGACAGAAAGGACTACAGGTCTTTCCACAGCATGATTGACCCTATAGCCATCGTCCTCATTTAGATTTAAAAAAAAAAAAATCTAAGAGAGTACTGTCATGATCAGCCGATTGATCGGATCGGGCCTCTCCAACCGCCCGTCTAGCCCAGTAAGGACCAAAGTGGTGTGTTGCAAGAGACTTGACCACTCGATTTTCAGGCCAAGTACTGCTCAACCACCAGGATCCCGTCCTTAAGCATCACAGGTCGCCACCCACGGCCAACAGGTAGCCTCGTTGGGGGGTTTTTACCCCTCTGCAGAGGTGCAGTCAGCGTATTCTACAGCCCCAGCTGACAGGGCGGTCCAGCTTAGGACAATTCAGTCAGAATTTAACTAAGTTGTAAGTCAATAACTATCAGTACAGTTCAGGGATTGAAATGAGCTGGCCTAAACAGTCATGGAAAAAAAAAAAAAAAACAGTCCTTGAGAAATGGTAGCCTGATAGGCCATCAAGTATGATAAAAATACATGGTTAAATCAACATTTAAATTCTTTTGCTATAACCAAAATTTGAGTTCTGTTGTTGTAAAACAATGTCTAAATTCTATTGTAATAAACAACGTTTGAATTGGTTTGCTGTAATCAAAGTTTAAATTTGATTGCTGCAATAAATGTCTAAATTCTATTACAATAAATAATGTTTGAATTGGATTGCTGTAATCCATGTTTAAATTTGATTGCAGTAATCTATATTTAAATTTGATGCTTCAAAACAATGTTAAAATTCTTTTGCTGTAAACAACATTTAAATTCTGTTGTATAAACAATGTTTAAATTCTATGGTAAAGGAAAGCCACTTTTTAAGAGGCAATGAATAATGGCCTCATATTTGGAAGGAAATAAGAAAACTCTAAGTTGAATACCTGAGAGCATCATTTGGTCTATAAATAATTTGATCATGGGGTGAGATATGGAGCACTTTTTCATTAGACTGAACATTCCCGTGTATCCCATTTCATGAAGACGTAATCGTAATTTGCTCTTGTCATAAACTTTGTCTGTGTTCAGCAAAATGTGAATCAACTGAAATACAAAAAGAATATAACCATCAAAGTCATAAAAATAAGCTACACAAAAGGTAAAAATGATAGAACAATTTTAGAGGTTTAACTTCATAATTATTAAAAAGAAAAAGATTACATTAAGTAACACAAGAGGCACACTTAAAATATTGGTTATCATCATCAGAAATGGAATTGGAGATCAGAGTTCAATTCCTGGACAAGGTAGTGTTTCACTTCACACTAATGCCCTCAGAAAAGCACTGAATCTATCACTTCTGACAACTACAGGTAAAAATTAGAGCAAACAGGGTTGATTGTCCTTGGTTGGGAAACCAATCTAATAGAAGGAAAACACTGAATTAATACGCTAAAAAAATGGAGGTGCCTATGGTGTAATGGTTATCATCGTAGGAAATGGACACAGCGACACAAGTTTAAATCCTGGACAAGACTGATTGCATTTCACATAGCACTAATACCCTTGGGAAAAGTATGAATCCAATTATTCTCCCTCCAGCTATGGGTAAATAGTAGGGCAGACTAGGTTCTTCAGCCTAGGAGAAGGAAAACCCTGAATTTAAACCTGTTAAACTTTGCTTAAAAAATTGACCTTGCATCATATCCTGCCCGAGCAGAGGGGTTGGTAAATATAAATACGCTAAAAAAATTCTTCTAGACCTGTAGCCATACCAAGGTCAAAGAGCCCAGTCTGCTCTACTATTTACCCATAGGCGGAAGGAGAATAATTGGATTCATACCCAAGACTATGTAAAATACAAACAGCATTGTCTCGGATTTGAATTTGGGTCAACATATTCATTTCCTACAACAGTAACCATTACACCTCCACATTGAACCATATGATCATGCTCAAAGCTAGATACACACGTACTAGCATACCTAAGAGGACATTGAGTCAAACATACACAATATCCGACATTCATTCCCAAAACCAACACACTTGCTATATTGTTTCTCAAATTACTTTAACCTTTGAAGAAAAAAATGTTGTTCTTGAAAACTGATGTATGCGTGTGTGTGTGTGGACATATATTCATGTGTGTACATGTATATATCTATGTGAGCGGCCTAAGGTGTAAAGGTTATTGGCATAGGAAATGGATACGGTGACATGAGTTCAAATTTTGGAAGAGTCTGATTGCATTTCACATAGCACCAATCCTCTTGAGAAAGCTATGAATCCAACTGTTCTCTCTTTAGCTATGGACAGATAGTAGGACAGAGGGGTTCTTAAGCCTTGATAAGGCAATCAGTCTAGAAGAAGGAAAACTCAATTCAAACCTGTTAAACTTTGTTTAAAAATTGACCTTATGTCACATCCTACTCATGTGAAGAGGTAGGTAAATACATATATACATGTGTATGAATATAAGTGTGTGTATATATATATATATATATATATATATATATATATATATATATATAATGTGCGACCACTTAACCTGATCTGTCTTGGGGCCACATCATATATATATATATATATATATGATGTAGCCCCAGAGGTGACCGTGTCCACCGCAGGGATAAAACGTACCTTCAAGACACATCAGGTTAAGTGGTCACACATTTACCATGACTAGTTAATTTAGCACCACTTCTCTGTGATATGAACCAGAGGCAGAGGTTTCAGCTCTGCAGTTTGTGGTTGCTGGTTCAATCTCAAGTGGTGGAGATCACGGAATGGCACTGCTGATGAGACCTAATAAGATTGAAACAGCTGTCCAGTTTTCCATGTGTCGCATGGAAGTGCTTACCGGATTTTCTATTCATGGTAATTCAGTTATATATATATATATATGAGAAGAAGTGAATTGAATCCAACAGTAAGCACATACATACATACATATAGACAAAGAAACCAAGTTTTTAAGACAATAGATCAAATACTAATAATTGGTATTTGACTAATAATTTTTTTTATAGTAACTATTAAGTGTTTGTCTATGGCACTATGTAGCTCAGACTGAAATAAAAACTATGAACAACTGAGTAAAAAGTGTCAAACAAATTATTCTTAGCAAATGTTTCATCTGATTAAAAAAATAGAACATCACATTTTCTATTTCCCTTAAACATTCAAAGACACTTTTTTTTAAAATTTCATTTTATCTTACTTATGTCTTTAAAAGAGCTTTACCTTCAAAACCCGTTCAAATAGGACGCTGCTGTATTGGGAGTCAATCAATAAAATATAGAGCAATTCACACATGTCAGGCTCAAACAGCAAAATAAATAATTGGTCTGGTTTCCGCCGTGGATTTTCAAGTAACATCAACAACATGTCCACCACCTCACATTTCTGAATAACAAAGAGAAAAAACCTGATTCAGGTGGAAGCAAATACAAACACAAACAATGAATACATGTGTAAAAAAGACTGATAAGTTAATTAAACAAATATATAAAAAATAACTAAATTATAAACAATTTTGTTCAGATAACTGAACTCCATTATACATAGGTTCTTGATGTCATTAACTAATTTTGGATAATTCATTCTTTCGCCTTATATCAACTGTAAAAGGATTAAGACAACAAGAGGAAAACCTAAGTTTGACAGAAAAATGAAGTCAAAAAAAAGCAAGGTGTTGGTTTACTTAATGGCATATCAACTCCTTATGAGTTATTCAATGTTGAAAATTTGATTCATTTCTAAATGTTTGATTATGAGTGAGAAAAAGGGAAAATGAGAGAAGAAAAGGAAAATATAAAGAAAAACGAAGAGAAAAAGAGAAGAAACCATCCAACTGTGAATAAACAAATAAGTTCTAACAATTCATTTGAAAGTAGTTATCTACATACTATTTGCTTACAAACCATAAACATATAAACAAGATTTGGCATTAAATAACCCTCAAGTTGTTATATGCCATAAAATGTCAACCAACAATTATATAGTTTAAGATTTGGCATTAAATAACCCTCAAGTAGTTATATGCCATAAAATGTCAACCAACAATTATATAGTTTCAAAAAAAAAAAAAAAAAAAAACCTATCCCCATTTAAAAATCAATTTTTTTGTAGAGTTATACAGGTTCAAGCATTCCTATCCCAGGCCAATAATTGACAAGATGATCTATTTGACTCATAGATGGGACCCCAACAGGTACTACCACTCTAGGTCAGAGTGGACCTGGGAGTAATGATAATGAAGGAGTTTATTACACTCTCTCAAGTTCTCCGGAACAGGAGCCTGCAGTTTTGTATAATACACAGGACACCCCTTTTGGGGCAGTGGATGTAGTGGATGTATTCAAAGACCAACCAACAGCGTTAAAAAAAAAAAAAAAAAAAAAAAGTGGTGTATCAATATACCAACTAGAGCAGTTTATTTTGGTACATTTAGGTAAACAGATAAAAGTAGTCAACCCATTGTACCCAATAGATTTCAAACTATATATCATTTCCCATGGATGTTGCACAAGGCCTTTTTTATCGTGGAAAGAACTGAGGTCAATGACAAAATGAGAGCTGTTCTGTCAACATTACCCAGAAGGGAATTTATACATCAGGGATTGACTCTGACCCTCTTTAGTTTGGTTTGGTTAGGTTTTATGGCATATCAACCATTGTAGGTTATTTAATGCCAAATTCTCTTCATACATATATATCAAATATATATGATTTGGTTAAATTGGGTTTTATGGCATATCAACCATTGTAGGTTATTTAATGCCAGATCCTCTTTATACATATATATTAAATATATATGATTTGGTTAGATTGGGTTTTATGGCATATCAACCATTGTAGGTTATTTAATGCCAGATCCACTTTATACATATATATTAAATATATATGATTTGGTTAGATTGGGTTTTATGGCATATCAACCATTGTAAGTTATTTAATGCCAGATCCTCTTTATACATATATGATTTATAAACACATTTTTTGGATAACATTCTTAAAATGAGCCACGGCTCTTTTTTTTTGCACACAGTTAAATGGTTTCATGTATTGCTATATAACAATCACAATTTAACATCAGTCATTTGTTTGCACACATAATTTGCTCTATTTGACCCATAGATAGGACCCTATCAGTTGCTACCACTCTGAGTCATAGTGGACCTGGGAGCAATGGCAATGAAAAGGTACTCTACATTATCTAAAGCTCAGATGGTGTAATGACCTCTCTAGGGCACTTGTTGAAGAGGGGGTCTTACCCCTCTGAAGAGATGTAGTTGGTGTATTCTACAGCCTCAATCAACAGGGTTCTGACCCTCTTTAAATGCTTAATAAAGACCCCTAATTGGTCAGTTTACATTCTTCAGCATCTCAAGGTTAAAAAATATATTTCATATTTTAAATTAATCTATCTCACCATTGGTATGGTAATTATTTGTGTATAACAAGCATTTTTTCATGCATTTTTAAGCCTGAATGTTAGGAACATGTATCATGCATCATCAGGTCGTGCTGAGAGGACCGATTTCCCAGACTCTCTTTCCATCCATCCCTAGCCTCCATCACTCCCAGAAGGTCTTCTAAACTACTGTGTCCACACAGAGGTGATGTAAGTAAGTTCTTGTTGGACATTCATGTGTAGGGTTCCATAGAAGAATGTCACTTATGAGTTTGTCCTTGTTTCTCCAGCTGTATTCTGCATGTCTTGTTCGTCTTACTTGGATGGTTTTTGAGATGGGAGATAAGTGGCCATATAGCTGTTGTTTTATAATGTTTTGCTTCCAAGATTCGTTCAAGATAGCACGTAGTACTCTTATATAGTTTCCATCTAGCTTTTTCACTATGTGCACTGTTAGGATTCATGTGGTGCATCCATACAGTAGTACTGACACAGCCACAGATTGGAAGAATTAACTTTTTATCTAGTTATGTGCATCACAATATTCAGAATAGTAAGACCAATTCTAATTTGGTTTGGTTTTATGGCATAACAACCTTTGTAGGATATTTAATGTCAAATACATTTTTATGTAAATAATCAGTTCTATTTCAAATAATTTAGTTTAGCATGAGTACAGTTTGTCAAAAACATTTCTATTTCAAACTATTCAAGCAGTTATATATAACAATTCAGTTTAGTGTAAGTACAGTTTCAATGTCAAAAACAGTTCAATTTCAAATAATTCAGTTTAGCATAAGCACGCAGTTTAAATGTAAGTACAGTTTAATTGTGAAAAACATTTCTATTTCGAGCTATTCAGTTTAGTCAAGCAGTTCTAATTAAGCTAATTCAGCTTTGTGTAAGTATAGATTATGTTTACACACAGTTAAATGTCAAAACAGTTCTATGTTAAACAATTCAGTTAAGTGTAAATACAGTTTCAATGTCAAAAAACAGTTCTATTTTAAACAATTCAGTTTAGCATCAGTACACAGTTTAATTGTCTAAAACATTTCTATTTCGAACTATTCAAGCAGTTATATGTAACAATTCAGTTAAGTGTAAATACAATTTTAATGTCGAAAAACAGTTCTATTTGAAATAATTCAGTTTAGCATAAGCATGCAGTTTAAATGTAAGTACAGTTTAATTGTCAAAAACATTTCTATTTCAAACAATTCAGTTTAGCATAAGAATGCTGTTAGTTCTATTAGTCCATAGATAGGGCCCTATCAGGTGCATAGAATGCTGTTAGTTCTGTTAGTCCATAGATAGGGCCCTATCAGGTGCTCCCACTCTGGGCCACAGTGGACCTGGGAGTGATGGCAATGAAGAGGTACTCCGCATTCCCCAAAGCTTCAGCACTGCTGGAACCTCACCATCAGATTGTTTAGTGTCATATCCAGGACACTTGTTGCGGGGGGGGGGGGGTCTTACCCCTCTGCAGAGAAGCAATCGGTGTATTCTACAGCTCCAGCCGATTGGGCAATGTATGTGTTGTACATGATTAGTTGTTAGTTGGCCAACTGTAGTCAAGGGCAACCTGAAGGCTCCCTTTTCAATAGCTACTACACACAGGTGTAAGGGAAGGTGCTACTCCTTTTCTTGGAATCCTCTACTAACCCTTGATCTATAACTTAAAATGCCAAGTGTTAAGGAGTCTTTGGCCTGACTTGATCAGTATCTTATAATGTCAAATGTTAAGCAAAGTGTCTTTGGTATGACTCAACCTGAGATTGAACCCGAGTCTAACCCTTAAGTTTGGAATGATTTTAAAAGTTTTAATTTTCATGATTATTTTTTATTATCTCCTGAAAAAAAAAAATTTTTTTTTTACCTAAAAAATACTCAACTGGGGAAAATCAATTTTTTACTGATTATGTTAAGAAAAAACTTTTTTTTTTTTTTACAAGAATGAGTTAAAGTTTTGCAATATTTTGGTATGTGCTAGTTTTCAGTGTGCATATCATGCAATCAAAGCAGTTCAAGCCGTGGGGGGTACCCATATAGTTGTTATTAGTATCAGGGTAATTAGCGTGCTGACACCCAGTGCATGGCTTCCCTCCCTGAATGATTTGAAAGCCATACAGATAAATGTCCAACAGAGTCTAATTCAGGAGCTTATGCTTTATGAGTTCAAACTGCATCATAATGCTGCAGAAGAAGAATTGCTGCACTAAAAACAAAGGTGCAGTAGATATAGATCACAGTACAATAAACAGTTGGTTCAAGAAATTCTGCTGAAGTTGCAAAAACCTCAATGGTCAGGCAAGGTCAGGTACTCTTAAAACTGGATTCTGAGGCTGTACTCCCACTATAGAATCAAATCTAGTGAGTAGCATTTAGAGAGTATCAGGCAAGCCTATTATCTCTCTGTCCAGTGTAGTTTGCCACCTTCATGACCTCAATGAAAGCATTTGAATTGTGTCTTGTGTTACAAAAATATTGCAAAACTTGTTTCACTTTAGTAAAATTCATATGAAGAAATCTCCCAAGAGTAAAGTGTGAAAGTGATTTCTACTAACCAAGGTCTCTTCTTTGGCAGCAATCACAAATGCCATAATTTGGGACAGTTCTTCGAAGGTGATGTCTTTGATGATGTAGAATTTGATGAGACCCAGAAGAGATCCACGGATTGTTTTAGCATCTTCTTTAGAAAGATCATCTTCAGAATTTACACTGAAAATTAAAAACAAAAGTATTAGGATTATCACAAATCATTCATTTATTAACCCTTTTTGACTCATTTCTTTTATTGTCTAATTTCTGTTACTTTTTTTTCTTTTTTAGCAAACTCCCAGATTGTAATTTTTTAAAATCAGAAATACAGTTTCCAAAGAAAAAAAAAAAAAAATTGTCAAATTTTGAACAGAGTTTAACATGTTTAAATTCAGAGTTTTCCTTCTCCAAGATTGGTTGACATACCAAGTTTAAGGATCCCAGTCTGGTGTACTGTTTACTCAGA
>OY757938.1:50563199-50663554 GCA_963585895.1 Sepioteuthis lessoniana
TATATATATATATATATATATATATATAGTCGTATATCTTTATTCATTGATGGTGATGTTTGTGCGGAGCAGTAGAGAGAGAGAGAGTTCCTATTTTAGTGAAAACTAAAAATCATATTCAACTTTTTTTTTTTGCGAATACATGTTAGCAACCAGAAAAAATATCTGCAAAGAAGAAAACCCCAATATTTTAGAATTTAAGGACGGGGGATTACTTTGTTACATAAATTTAACGTAAAATGATCACCCACTTTCGAGCCAGCAATCATTACTGACAACCAGAGATAGCGGCAAAGGGACATGTAACAATTTTTTTTTTCTTCATTTTTTTTGTAGGGAAATCAGATGGAGAGTGTGGAGGTGTTGACAAAGCTTATTTGGGGTGGGGATTTTTTTGCTAAATAAAAAAAAGGGTGGAAACAATATTGGGGTGGGGGTCTTTTTTTTTTTAAAAAAAGAACCCCCCACCTTATTGTTTCCACCCCATTTTTTATTTAGCAAAAAAAATCTACACTCCCTCCATCTGATTTACCTACAAAAATGAAAAAATAAAATTTGGTTATATGTCCGTTTACCGGTCATCAGTAATGATTGCTAGTCCGGGAGTAGGTGATCATTTTATGTTAGATTTATATAAAAAAAAAAGTGATCCCCCCCCACCCGACAAAATTTTAAAATATTGGGGTTTTTTTTCAAAATTTCTTCTTTGCAGATATTTTTTCTAGCTGTTTACATGTATTTGCCCCAAAAAATAGATTCTGATTTTTAGTTTTTGCTAAATAAAATAGGATGGGTTAAAGGGTAAAAATTTACCCAATTTTTTTGTTGGTAAAACACGGGTATATGAAAGTGCAGCACTCTCCATGACATAAGATTTAGATAAGTCAATGCCATTTTTTTTTAAATTATGAAACCAGTCTCATTACTTTAACAAAATGTGTTTAGTGAAACACAGGTTTGTGCAAGAGCAGCACTCTCGATAATCACAAGATCCAGACGTCTTATTTTTGTTTTCGAAACTGAAAATTTACCTCAAATTTGAAGATATGCAGGACATTAAAAGAAATACAATGGCCCAACTTCAAACTACATTAAAAAAAACAAAAACAAAAAAAAAACACTAGGGTGGTTCAGATATGCTTCGATCAATAGAAAACTTGCACAAGTAAGTTGGTTGAATGCCAAAGTGATTATTTGGAAAAAATACCCAGACTTGTATTTATTTGGACAACACATGCCATACTAACTTTGATAAGACATCAGATGAAGCAAAATTTTGAAAAAAAAAATGTCTTCATATAATAAAAGGATAAATAAAATATTTAAATGAAAAGTTTCTGTTTTTCTTTATGATATATTAATCAAAAGTTATTCAACATGGACTAATCCACAACACCTTTTGTAGTAAAGCACCAATCGTCGCGGCACTATGTGTTCGGATAAAACAATCCTGGTTGGCAACTTTAGTCTGCAACATGTTCCTCAACAATGTCAAAAAAGCTGCCACTTGGTTCTGTTCTAATTTTGATTCTGTAAGAAAAAAATGCAAAAAATGGTATCAAATATACTTGAGCTTTATTATATAAATTCCAAGAAAAAAAACCCAAAAAAATCAGTTGGATTGCACTAAAGCCAAACCAAAATCTGACATTTTGGCATTAGATATTAGAAAGAAAGAAAGAAGAGGAACGAAAAAATCTTGTGTAGACCTAAAATATTTTATATTTGTGTTCTTTAAATTGGATTATAAAACTTAAATATATCTTAATAAATATCTTTTTATTTTTCTGTTTTTCCTATATATACATTTCAAAATGAATAGGTCCACAAGGAGATTTGTAATTTTTTTAAAGAATTACATATTTCGGTCTTCCATACGTGTATGTTTCCAGCTGTTGCTTTTGTCAGAGAACATGTGGCACAAAGCCATATGAATGGGGCAAAAAACCTACATGAGAGAGTTTGAGTCTCATTGGGCCTTGTGCCACATATGTTCCCTGATGGAAGAAACAGCTGGAAACATACACATATATAAGAATGAAATGAATATTTCTTAAAAAAATTACAAATGTCTTCATGAACCTATTCATTTTGAAATATTTACTCTTTTTCTCTCTTTGGGCCTACAATGAAAAAATTATATAACATCCACAGACAGTTTCATTGTATCACAACTTATCAGTGTGGCTAGACATCACAGTCATTAACAGTCTCAACATAAGTGAAGGAATTTTAACATATATGTATTAATTTTTCCTTTTGTTTACATTTACACAAACAGAGATCAGAGTGCTCAATTCATTAGAACTTTGCGAGTGGCAACTGTTAATTCCTTTGGCAAAGTGCTCAACCCCCCAGGAAGTGCGCATATATATATTTGTCATCCACAGACAGACTGTTTTGTTCTATCAGAACTCTTCAGTGTGGCTAGACATGCAGGACGCTCGAAGCCGGGATCGAAACCTGTCCAACTTTATGTTAGACTAAGTTTCAGACCTCTCGGGCACCAAGCGGACCACATTGGCTAAGGGAATTTTAAGGTATTTATTTTAGCAACAGCAGCCTTTGTTTACATTTTTGATACCCTATCGGCTACCAGAGTGCTCAATTCTTTCGAAGAGCTATGCATTACGCTAGTGGTGGCCGACAATTCCTTCACCAGAGTGCACAACCCCCATGGGGGAGCAGTCATCCATAGACAGACTGTTTTGTTATATCACTACTCATCAGTGTGGCTAGACATGCGAGATGCCTCAAGCTGGGATAGAAACCCAACCAACTTTAAGTCATCTTGATCCCATAACCTCAAAGCCATTACCAGTCTCAATGTAAGCAAGGATATTTTAATGTATATGTATTAATCTTTCCTTTTGTTTTCATTTACACTAACAGAGACCAGAGTGCTCAATTCATTAGAAGAACTTTGCATTATGCAAGTAATAATATATATATATATATATATATATATCATATAAATTAAGTCCAAAATTAGACTTCTATGGAACAATTTATATAAGGAATATAGAATATTTAATATATTCCAACATAGCGCTCAATGCATGGCTATAAAAAAATATATAATAAACAAACATAAAGAGCACGCAAAACTCAACAGATGTTGATCCATTATAAATTTATTTCATCCAGGGTTAAAAATTCTTTAAAAGAATTTTTTCTAAACCTGATAAATGAATTTTGATGTATAAATCTTAAATGTTTATTTTAAGATAAACTTATTTTTGTAACATACTCATATGCAGATGCATGCAGAAACATATTCAACACAATAAAGACGAGCGGATACAGTTCTTTAGAAAAATATACCTCTGTCTTTATTTGAAAGGATTCGAAAGGGTTGCTAAAGGTTTTACTGTGTGAGAGGTGAGTTGGAGACTGAACAGAACTGCAACATATTGCCTCCCCAACTCTTCTGGGTATAACAGCATTTCTTTCCCGTTCTCCTGGGCTGCTCAACTGGGGGCCTTGGGGCCCAGCCTCTGCTGGGACATGTTTCTCATTCCAGCATCTTCTCTCCAACTGATCTGAACTTCCTGTCGCTGGGGTTATATAATAATCTGACGCCCACCTACTTCTTGCGAGCATCACAATTCGCACTCAATTCAACCCTTCAACAGGCAAGGTTGTCCCCTGATATCTTCGACCAGATGCACCTGTTATTTACACAGGTGCATTTCTTCTTTTGACAGCTTGGCCGAGGTCAATATGTTACACTTTCCCTGGAATAGCTGTAACTCCCCATTACATTGTTCACCATCTGATGATGCAATCCATACTAACAGATTGTTGAAATAAATTTATAATGGCTTAAAATCTTGTTTTACTTGATATATATATATATATATATATATATATATATATATATATATATTTGACCAGCCCAATTGTCTAATGGGTCGAGTATTTAACAATGTGAAGTTGGAGAAGTGGATAAAGTCAGATTTCTGGGCAGAAGTAGTTCAAAAAGTCAATTAGCAAAATTTGAAATTGTGAAATGCACTGGGTGAGATTGAACTCGAAAATAACTAAGTAAGACCAAGTAAAAGTCAGTAAAACAGGCTTCATCACTCTCACACATCTACCAACTCTGTTTCTGGGTATTGTATTCACACCTAATCAGGAGATATCAGAAAACCTTATCACTTTTGGTCAGGATTTTGGTATTAGAAAAGCTGAGAAAATAGGGGCTATGAATCATTGTTTTAGTAAAAAGATATTCATGATATTGCTATATAAAAAGCAACCCTCTAGTGTTAAGGGCAGAAGTATAGAGGAGGAGACAAGAGATCAGCTGCCTGTCATAGACATGAAGAATGTGAGCAACTGCTATCTGGGTCTTTAGCTAGTTGTTTATCCACCCACGGACAGAGAAAAGAAGAGATCCACTGCTACTCTTGTTAAGAAGTCAAAAGATGTTCCCTATTCCAAGATATGATAAACCACCAAAAAATGTATATTTGATGATATAAACTTTTAGTTTTCCGCTAATGACTTCATCTTTGTCCTTTTCTTTTTCAACTTGAGTGAGTTTGGTTTGGTTGGGCTTTATGGCATATCAACTATTGTAGGTTATTTAATGCCAAATCCATTTTTATACATATAAATAGCACTATTTCAAACAATTCAGTCCAAGTCAATTCACAGTTTAGTTCTATTTGACCCATAGATAACACCCTATCAGGTGCTACCACTCCAGGCCATAGGTCTTAGAAAGTCACATGAAACACAAGTGTGTATATATATATATATGAGAGAGAAGAGGAGAGATAATAATGTATAAAATTGATTAAAACAATTATATAAAAATTTCAACTGATATTTCTTCAAAAGTCAACACTCATTGTTAACTAATGAAGAGAAAGAGGTTTTAAAAGAAAAGGATCTAAAAATTGGGAGGACTGGTTGGTTGGGTTTTATGGCATATCATAGGTTATTAAAAGCCAAATTCATTTTTATACAAATAATCAGTTCTATGTCAAACACTTCAGTTTAGCATGAGTACACAGTTTAATTGACAAAACCATTTCTACTTCAAGCTATTCAGTTTAGTCAAACAGTTCTAATTCAAACAATTCAGTTTAGCATAAGTATGCAGTTTAGTTCTATTTAACCCATAGATAGGACCCTATCAGGTGCAACCATTCTGGGCCAGAGTGGACCTAGGAACAATGGCAATGAAGGGGTGCTCCACATTCCACAAAGCCCCCGCATCACTGGAACCTCACTATCAGATTGTTTAGTGTCATATCCAGGACACACATTAGGCGGGGGTTTCACCCCTCTGCACAGGAGCAGTTGATGTATTCTACAGCCCCAGCTAACTGGGCAATACACAGAGTTAAATGTCAAACAGTTTTATTTTAGATAATTCAGTTTAGCATTAGTACACAGTTTAGATGTCAAAACAGTTCTATTTCGAGCAATTCAGTTTCACATAAGTACACAGTTTAGATGTCCAAACAGTTCTATCTTAATTCAGCCTAGCATAAATATACAGTTTAAATGCAAAAAACAGTAAAGTCAAGAAAGCATGGTTTAGTTCTATTTAACCCATAGATAGGACCCTATCAGGTGCTGCCACTCTGGGTCAAAGTGGACCTGGGAGCGATGGCAATGAAGGTGTATGCTGCATTCCCCAAAGTTCCAGCATTACTGGAACCTCACCATCAGATTGTTTAGTGTCATATACAGGACACTCGTTGGTGGGTGGGTGGGGTCTTACCTCTCTGCAGAGAAGCAGTCGGTGTATTCTATTCTGTATTAATCCCAACAGCTAAGATGTTAAAGAGGTGCTCTAAGACATTAAGCTTACCTGCAGATGGAGCACTCTGAACCATAATCCAGTCCTCTTCAACTTCAGTTGTGCCATTAGAAATCATTGGTTTCCGCTCAGACAAAGGTGTTATCATGTCGGTGTTTTCACTGTGGGCTGGTTGACATCTGTTTACCAATTCCAACAATGGAAAAAGTATGGGAATGCCACCCACTGAACTGAGCACATCCTAAAGACAAAGAAATTTTTTAAAGTTTTATATTCACTAAATTTACTATATATGTATATATATGAATGAAAGAATAGATACATGAACATTGCTGTATAAAAAATTTTATAAATCAATGAAGTCAAATCAGTTTTAGCCTTAGGCCATCATCAAAGGATATTTCAAGATGCTGTATAGTGGCTTGTACCACGTTAATTCTGGTATTGTGGAAGTATAAAAGATGGAGACAGAAGTGAAGCAGAAAGAGAAGCAGAGACTGAAGAGCTCTGAAGGACATTGGTCAGCAGAAGACCAACTTTGGATGTAACACCTACAGCAAGAGACTTATAATATTAGTCGGACTATACCACTTGAGTTAATAAATAATTAACTCCGTTTCTCTGTGTATCGTTTCCTTACCACGATACAACACAAGATTAAAAGGCTTATGAATACTAAAGAATTAGTTTCATTCATAAATGTAACTTCAGCTTTATCTAAACCATTCTAATTGCAGGTGTTTAATTATATATATATATATATATATATATATATATATTTCTTTAAGAAAAAACTGGTCACATTAGGATTATAAATTTATTTCCATCCTGTTATGCATTTTTGATATAAACCAATATTTTTCATGTTTTGGTTTATATCAAAAACACATAACAAGATGGAAATAAATTTATAATCCTAATGGTTTTGTTTTTTCTTAAAGAAATTATTTCTCTGTAATATCAGTTACATTGAGCTCTTTGCCAGGAAAATTTAAATGTTCACTTTTGAATGGTTTTCTTGTCCTGATGGAATTACTCCCAACTCTAGTTTAACTGGACCATATAATACTATATATATATATATATATATATATATATATATATAAGGATATCATTAATTATGTATTCATCGAAACTCTCCATCACCAGCAGGATGTGACACAAGGTCAATTTTAAAGTGGAGTACAACTGGTTTGAAATCAGATTTTTCTCCTCCTACTGCCCTACTATTTACCCACAACTGGAAGGAGCATAGATACCTTTCCTAAAGAGAGTAACGTGAAGTGAAATGCAAGCAGCTTTGTCAAGGATTTGAACTCAAACCGCTTATTCAATTTTCCATCAGAGATTAATTAAGAAGTTCTATAAATTAAGTTGGCAACTATAGTCGAGGGCAACCCGACGGCTCCCTTTTCAATAGCTAGTACACCGAGGTGTAGAGGAGGGCGCTACTCCTTTCCCTGTAGTTCTATAAATAACAAGACTTCAAATTTACTGCAAATCATAATATGATAGCAAAAATATCTACTTTTAAGGATGTACTTATTGTTCTAAGCAATATATACAGAAATTTAGAATAAATAAATATAGATACCTAATTAAATTTCTCAATCAAACTTTTCTAAGTAGAACCACATTTCTACCCACTATAACATAACATGGACATATATTCAATTCAATATAATTGAAAATAAATTTTTAAAGTTTAGGTTTAATAAACAGTATATATATATATATATATATAAGTAAAGTTAGCGACCATAGTCGAGGGTGACCCAAAGGCTCCCTTTTCGATAGCTACTACACCAAGGTGTAGGGGAGGGCACTACTCCATTCCCAGGATTGCTCCACTTTACCCTTGAACCGTACCTTATAATGCTGAGTGTTAAGCAAGGTGGTATCAAGTTCCATTTTTAAAGTCTTTGGTATGACTCGACCTGGGATTGAACCCAGGTCTCCCGGGCCATTGGCGAACACTCTAAGTGGTAGACCAAATGTTGCATAATTTGGAGAGTGTTCAATATCTGTGATAGAGCTATTATATAAAATATCATATATTGTAATTCTTTAAATGTAGTATTTATTTATTTGTTTGTTTGTTATGCCTCCTTGAACATCTCTGCTTTTTACAATGTTCTCAGCTCAACCTGTAAACATTTTTTGCACAGAGCATATACACTGTTAACGCAATATCTATATACAAATCAAATTCTAAGGTAATTCATCCGACAGTTTCAAAAAAAAAAAAAAAAAAAAAAATGCCCACTTGAAATCTTTTTCTAAGTATTATTTAAAAAAATAATCCAATTTAATCTAAACATTTTTCATGCTATTCCTTTTTTTTGATCTGATTAGGCAGTTTGTTCCAAAAATTCTTTACTCAATGAAAAAATATTCACTTAATAAAATTAGTTTTTGAGAGGTGCCCATGGTGTAACGGTTATCATCATAGGAAATGGACACGGTGACACGAGTTCAAATCCTGGATGAGACTGATTGCATTTCACATAGCACTAATACCCTTGGGAAAGGTATGAATCCAATTATTCTCCCTCCAGCTATGAGTAAATAGCAGGGCAGACTGGTTTCTTCAGCCTTGATGAGGCAACTAGTCTAGGAGAAGGAAAACTCTGAATTCAAACCTGTTAAACTCCGCTTAAAAATTGCCTTGTGTCATATCCTACCCGAGCAGTCTAAACAGTAAATTTCCGGTTCGAAAAGAAATATAGAAAAAAATGTCTACCATGATTAGAAATTCCATTAATCATTTTGAAAGTTTTAATTCGACCACCTCTCACTCTTCTTTCTAGTAAATTAAGTAAGGAGGGGGACCCAAAGCTACTACCCCGATGTATAGGGGAGGGTGCTACTCCTTTCCATGAACTACTCTACTTACCAAATCTTTCCTATTTACCCAAGACCAGGATTTGAACTCAGGTTGCTGTGTCCATTTCCTATGACCGTAACCATTACATCATGAGCACCCCAATGTAATCTGCATAGTGTTTCATTAGCTACTTTTATAATAAACCAATCAGCTTAGGTTGACCAAAATTCAAACTTTTAGTTTTTTATTGCTATTGGTTGAAATATGTTACTTTTAGAATCAAGTGGTTTGTTAACAATTTGTTTAATGTAATTATATAAATGTAATATTTATTAAATCAGTCAAATTAAATGAATTGAAGTAATTCCCATTTTTTAAAGAAAATATTTATCTTATTCTTTGCTGAGAAATAAGTGCATTTTCTTTACTTTTATATCCCACGTGACACACTTGAAGCCTTGAAGTTGTCCATGGTTTTGGTTGTTTGACAAATCTATGCAGAAGCCGTCTTTACAAGCCTGCAAAAATAGAAAAAAAATAAAAGATTTAAAAAGATAAAAGAAAATCATCAATGTTATTCAGATGAAAAAAATTAGAGCATCACTTATTTGTAAAAACTTAATTGAACAAAAAATAAAAAGGAACAGGGAGCGGTCACATCGATACTGCTATACGGGTGCACTACATGGACACTAACAAAACGGCTGGAGAAGAAGCTAGACGACAATTACACAAGAATGCTGCGTGCAATCTTGAACAAGTCCTGGCGGCAACACCCCACAAGACACCAACTGTACGGCCACCTGCCTCCTATCACGAAAACTATTCAAGTTAGACGAACCAGACATGCAGGACACTACTGGAGAAGCAGGGACGAACTCATAAGAGATGTACTCTTATGGACCCCTACACATGGCCGTGCAAAAGCAGGACGACCAGCATGAACATACATTCAGCAGCTATGTGAGGATACGGGATGTTGTCCTGAAGACCTACCTAGGGCGATAAACGATAGGGAGGAGTGGCGAGAGAGGGTCAGGGATATCAGTGCTACCAGCGCGACATGATGATGATGATAAAGCCAAAAATTCACAAATCGAAGCAAAGCTATATATACAAGGCAGCATAAAAAAAATAAATAAATAAAAGACAAGAGAAAATCAATGTTATTCTGATGAAAAATAGAAACATTTTGTTTATTGAAATTAAAAAATAAAGATTAGTTTGGTTTGGTTTTATGGCATATCAAACATTATAGGTTATTTTATACCAAATCCTGTTTATACATATATATTAAATATATATGATTTGTAAACAAATTTTGTAGATAACATTTTTAAATGAGTGTGAGCTCTTTTTTTGCACACAGTAAAATAGTTTCAATTATTGCTACATAAGAATCACAATTTAACATCAGTCATCAGTTTGCACACTTATTTTGTTTTATTTGACCCATAGATAGGACCCTATCAGGTGCTACCACTCCAGGTCAGAGTGAGCCTGGAAGCAATGGCAATGAAGGAGTACTCTACATTCCCCAAAGCTCCAAGACTGAAGCCTCACCATCAGATTGTTTAATGTCATATCAGGTCACTCGTTGAGGGGAGGGTCTTACCCTCTGCAGAGATGCTGTCAGTGTAATCTACAGCCCTAGCCAACTAGGCTATAATAAATAAAGTGATGGCAAATGTATAAAGCAAAAAAAAAATAAATAAAGTGATGGCAAATGTATAAAGCAAAAAAAAAAAAAAAAAATTAATAAAAAAAATAAATTAGGGCTGAAATAAATAGGAAAACATTAAACTTCAGCCTAACAAAAATAACAAACACAAATACAGAATTTGAATCTTTTTATTATATAGATTAGCTAAATTCAAACCAAATTTTTAATTTAATCTAAAGTTAAATTACTTTAAACCTAATTAAATTTAATAACTCGCTTTATTTGCATTTTAAATTCATTTGTAACCAAATGAAAAACTTGATAAGGCTGGAGAAGAAGAAGAACTTGGTTTTATAATTTGTGTCAAAGTCAAAATAACTACTAAAGCCAAACAGAGTATTTGAACTTGTTCTGATCAATATTTTGGGTGTAAACTTTTGACATGTTACACAGTAAATATTGATCCTGTAGTACTGTACAAATACATTTCTGGGTTTATACTCAGAAAAACCCGATGCTACATTAAGCTACAAGGACCAACTTTCTAAAAAAAAAAAAAAAAAAAAAAAAAAAGATTAAGCCAGAACTTTACCCTTGTTCTATATCTTATAATGCTGAGTGTTAAGTAAGGAGGCATCAAGTAACATTTTTTGAGATTTTGGTTTGACTCGACCTGGGATTGAACCCTGGTCTCCTGGACCATTGGTGAACAGTCTAACCATTATGTCCATAAGCTGGTCTTCCAATTTCTCTATAACAAATCTTTTGTTTTTATAAGTTGCAATTAAAGAAAAAGCAACCAAATATAAGATAAAGGAAAATCCTAGTTAAAAATAAATGTGTTTTTATTCAAATGTATGTAATGATTGATAGATCCTGAGGTTCTCATATACTGGGGCCCTAAGCTTGTTTAGCAGACAACCTAAACTCTATACTATTCTCATCCCAACAGCACTTTTAAACAGATAAGCAACAATAGAAACAAATTGGGAACTTTTTCCCAACAGCTCATGAATTTGGATAAAGATGTATAATTTTATGCAACAACTAGAAAGGATGAGATCCTCTTCTGAATTTTAATTTCAACTTTTCATGGATTTGTAAAACAACCAATTTTTCCTCATTAAGGGTTTTCGGATTATTGTCTTCATCTTTATTGTTATTTCCATAACGTTTTGGCCGATATGTCCTCCAGCCTTCTTTAAGTGTTTGTTGAACTGGGGAACCTAAATGGAACTTTGAACTATGTCCTTTATTGAATCCACGAGGGGTCACCTGTCCTGATTCCATTAGCCATAACCGGATACAAGTGTTAAGTACTCCTGTATTGTTACTCGCCTATAGTGAGGATTGAACCTGCAACCCCCAGAACACTTGTAGACAATTTAGACAACCAATTTTTCCTGTTATTACATTTGTTTCTTCAATACTTAAAAAGGAGTATAAAACCAAATCTGGGATCTTCTTGTGGCCTCTGCAGATTATAAGGCCTTCTGCTGATTGTGAGACCTGAAGCTGCAGCTTGCTTAACACTTCCCTAAATCTTGTATTACCTGTATATATATATATATATGTATTCATATATTCATAAGAATTATGTAACATAAAATTCTGATTAATTTTAATGGCAGGTCAACCCATCTTGGTTGGTTGATTTTAATGGCATGTCAACCCCTCTGAAGTTATTTTATGCCAAGAAGTTATGGAAACGCATTCATTGAATTTAGATATTTTTGGTGTAATTGTTTCTTGAGAGGTTTTTTTTGCACATGATCCTATTGAATACAAATAATTTTTAAACAGATTATTTGATCCATAGATAGGACTCTAATAATAATAATCCTTTGTTTTCACACAGTCATATGGCATCAAGTATTCCTAATACAAATAAAATGTACAGTTATATGGTTGAAGGTATTCCTACCTAATACTAATAATTTAACACAATTACAGGGTTTCAACTAACTATTCCTATCTAATATTTTCTTAATACAGTCATGGTTTCAAGTATTTCTATCTAATACTAATAATTTTCAAACATTTAGTTGAGCCTTATATAGAGTGCTAAAAGATCCTACCACTTCAGGTCAAGTGTACTTAGGAATAATGGTAATGAAGTGCTATTCCACACTCCCTAGAACTCCAGAACTGGAGCCTCACCATGAAATGCAGTTTAGTGTCATTACCATTCTGCAGGTCAACCCATCTAGGGTTATTTTATGCCTAGAAATTAAGGAATCATGTTCACTGTATATTCATGTTTACATTTTTTGTAGTTGCTTTTTTAAAATTTTGTTGGCACACAGTGATGTGATATCAAGTATTCCTATCTAACACAAATAATTTTCATATGTAGCAATTTGACCCAGAGATTGGACTAACAGATACTACCACTTAGGGTCAGAGTGGACCTGAGAATAATGGCAGTGTAGGGGTACTTCACACTCCCCAGAGCTCCAGAACTGGAGCCTCACCATACCTAGGATCCTCTTTTTGGGAAGGACTAACACCTCTGCAGGGGATACAGTGTTTTTTGTCCCTGCCAACACAGTAGACAAAATTCTGAGCCAAAAGAAATTTTTACAAAGGGGTCGTTACCTTAGCATTGTAGTATAGCAGTAACTTTCCAGGTAGGTCAGAGAGTTCTCCATCTTCAGTTAAAAGATTTGAATAATTTGGACCTAAAGAATAAAAGATAGAAATATCAGTGTTTGGTCAGGATGACATGTTGATTAAAAGTCTTCAATAATATTTAAAAAAAAAAAAAAAATCATATAAATGTATTGCAGACATTCTCCATTCAGATAAAAACTGAGTTTCACTCATTTTCTTCAATGACTTAGTTTGTTTGTTCAATGGCATATCAACCTTCATAGGTTATTTAATGCCAAATCCATCCTTGTAGAAGGACAGTAGTGATTCTTACCTTTCCAAAGGGTATTAGTTCAAATGTGCATGCAATATCACAACTGGAGTCCAAACTTGCTTGCTTCAAGGTTGCAGTCCCATACTTCAACAATTATGCCATGTAGACTCCTTCGGTAAAATGTATCCCTTTCAGGTATCTAAGGATCATCTTAACTTGTTAACAATTACCGATTCAAGCAAAAAAATTTATAACAAACCACTGGCACACAGATATATCGACCTTGTCTTAAGTATTTTGGTTTGGTTGGGTTTCTTTGTTTAATGGCATATCAACCTCCATGGGTTATTCAATGCCTAAGTCATCCTTGTAGAAGAACAACAGTGATACTATTTAGCCCATAGCTGAGGGAATAAAGGTTTCATAGTTTTTCTAAGGAAATTTTCTTTATATTTTGTGCTGAACAGTTACAGTAAAAAATTATGCTTTCATTTTGCTGTTATCAGCCATATTCATTTCTTCTTTTCCTCCTCCAACCTCTCAGATGTCAAATTATGACCAATTAATGATATATTAATTTGGAGACTAAAATGCAATTCTTCAGTAAAAGAAATGAAGAAAAATATTTTAGTTTTAATATTGATGCCTTTGGATTTAGTTAGGCTGAGAACCTTTTGGCTCACCACATGGGTTAGTTAGGTGCAAACTTGAGTGCAGGTGTTAACGCGCACATGGGGAGGATCTATCATTCAGAGATGTCAAAATAAAAATCCGATAGAAAAGTTGACCAGTGGATGTGAATGACGTCATGCACTGGAAGCGTGTGCACGGAGGATTTTGGAGATTTTAGAGAAGTCAGTTAGTTGAGTTGAGTCCTGCCTCGGGAGTAGACGGTTGACTTTCGCTTGCTCATGGAGGCCTTGGGCAGCTGTCACACAGGATAGGGGGCAGATGAAAAAGCCAGAAAAGAAAGAATGTGTATCTCTCTCCTTATGTCGAAGAACCCTTAAACTCAAAGGTAATAAAAAGTTTCGTGCCTGAACTAAGAAGTCGAAAGTATTTTCGCGTTTCGAGAATCCTATATTCTATATATATATATATATATATATATATATATATATATATATATGAACATTCTATGTCCATTTCGCATATCCGTATCTGGCTATGGTACAGTTTAATTGTTTACCAACAATTATTTAATGCCAAAGCCATACTTGTAGAAAAACAGTAGTGATAATATTTAATACAGAGCTGGGGGGATAAGAGCGTCCATAGCTTTTTCAAGGGTATTAGTGCAACTGGAGTTCAAACACGCTTACTATGAGGCCATAGTTCAGCATGGTAACCACTTCACCGTGAGAACTCCCTCACTTTGTAGAAGAACAGCAGTGGTACTATTTAACCCTTAGCTGGGGTGATAAGAGGGTTCATACCTTTCCCAAAGGCATTAGTTCAAAAGTGAATGCAATAGGCCAACTCAAGTTTGAACTTGCTTACTTAAAAAGCCGCAGTCCAACATGTTAGTCACTACATCACATGAACTCTCTTACTCTTATCAATTTGGTTTCTATTTATCGATCTTTTACTTTAGTTTGATTAAGTTTGGTTTGGTTTTATGGCATATCAACCTTTGTAGAATATTTAATGCCAAATCCATTTTTATACATAAAACAGTTCTATTTCAAACAATTCAGTTTAACATAAGCATACAGTTTAGTTCTATTTAACCCATAGATAGGACTCTATCAGGTGCTACCACTCAGGAGTTTGATTCGGGTGATTCAAAACTTTTGCAATATTTTGGTTGGGTTTCTTTGTTTTTAATGGCATATCAACCTTCGTGGGTTATTTAATGCAAGAGCTATCCTTGTAGAAGAATGTTAGTGGTACTATTCAACCCATAGCTGGTGGGGAGGATTAGGAAATTTCATACCTTTTCCAAGGGCATTAGTCCAAAAGTGAATGTAATACCATGACTGGAATTCAAACTTGCTTACTACAATGTTGCCGAGTCTGGCAGCAATATTTTGGTATATGCTAATTCATAGTATGTATATTATGTGACCAAAACAGTTCAAGCCATGGTAGGTACCTACTGTGGTTGGTAGTATTATGGTAGTTGGTGTGCTAACATGTAGTGCATTGTGTCACAGTGTCAGATTTGAAAGTCTAACAGATGAACATGCAACATAGTTTAATTCAGGAACCTATATTTTATGAGTTTGAACGAGGTGATAACGTCTCAGAAGTAACCAAAAACATCTGTTGTGTGAAAGGTGAAAGCAAAAATTGATCAAAGTATGGTAACTAAATGATTCAGGAAATTTGGCTAGAGTCACCAGAACCTCAACAATCAGACAAGGTCAGTTAGGCCTAAAACAGTGGATTCTGAAGCTATGCTTCAAGTCATAGAGGCAAAATCCAGGGAGTAGCTCTCCGAAATTATCAGGTGAGCTTGGCATCTCACAGTCCAGTGAAGTTATTTCACAACATTAACAAAACCACCGAAAGCTGCTAAATTGTGCCTCATGTTACTAAAATACTGCAAAACTTTTGGCTCATCTTACAATTTCTTAACTACATTAGATATCATTATACAATTTATTGATCATTCTCTTTAATATATAAATTGGTCAATCATAGTTGAGGGTGACCCAAAGGCTTCCTTTTCAATAGCTACTACACCAATGTGTAGAAGAGGCCACTGATTCTTTCATGGGACTGCTATACTTATCCTTGATCTATAACTTATAATGCTGAGTGTTAAGCAAGGAGGCAGGCATCAAGTACCATTTTTTTGAGTCTTTGGTATGAGTTAAGCTGAGATTGAAACCCAGTCTCCTGGGCCATTGGCAAAGACTTTATATACACAACTATAACCCAACAAAAATAGAACATTATCATATTTACCAACCCCTCCGCTCGGGCAGGATATGACACAAGGTCAATTTTTAAGTGGAGTTTAACAGGTTTGAATTCAGAGTTTTCCTTCTCCTAGACTAGTTGCCTCACCAAGGTTGAAGAACCTAGTCTGTCCTACTATTTACCCATAGCTGGAGGGAGAATAATTGGATTCATACCTTCCCCAAGGGTATTAGTGCTATGTGAAATGCAATCAGTCTTGTCCAGGATTTGAACTCGTGTCACCGTGTCCATTTCCTACGACGATAACCATTACACCACGGGGACCTCCAAATAGAACATTATAGAGAGATTTTTTTATTAGGGCAATAGACTTAAAATGTTCTCTCAAGATAAAGTAATTTCTGTGGTTGTCCAGAATAGTCTAAAGATTTGAGTGATTGATTGATTGATTTTAATGGCATTTCAAGTTGTCCAGGTTTATTTTATGCTTAACAGTTAGAGAATCACATTCAAAATATGTTCATATTTAATTTTGTGTTGTAGTTTCTTTAGATTTTTTTCTTTTTTTGCACAGATCTGATTAAATAAGAATAATTTTCCAACAGATCTATTTGACTCATAGACAGGACCCTAACAGGTAACTACCACTCCAGGTCAGAGTAGACCTGAGAGTAATGGTAATGAAGGTGTACTCCCCACATCTCCAACACTGGAGTCTTATCAGATAAAGACCATTTGGGCTAAAATCAACCACAATTAGAACAAAACTAGAAATTACTTAATAGTGAAAAGTATAAATGTATAAAAATTACAGCCCCCCACCCCACAATAATTCAAAACTAGTTCAGTTGATTTAACACATTTTTAACCCTAGCTGGATTATGTGATGTTGAAGTCAATTTTGATTTACTTGTTTGATGGCACGTCAACTCCTTATGGGTTATTTATGGCTAAAATTTGATTCATTAGGAAATGTTTAGTTGGTTGGGTGGTGTTTTATGGCATATCAACCCTTGTAGGAGATTGAATGCCAAATCATGTTGTTATATATATGATTTGTAAGCAAACAGTTTGTAGATAACAAGTTGTAAGAACTTATTTGTTCGCACACAGTTAAAGTGGTTTCAGGTATTCCTATCTAAAATGAATAATTCTATTTGATATTAATCATTTGTTTGCTCACAGTTTAATGCTTTCAAGTATTTCTTTCTAACATCAATAATTCTGTTTCTCAAGTATTCCTTCAGTAAATTATTAACATTAATAATTCTATTTCATATTAATGATTTGTTTGCACATAGATGGTTTCAAGTACTGCTCTTGAACATTGTTAATTCTATTTACTGGCCATTGGCCTAATGAGTAGAGTGTTTGCCAATGGTTCGAGAGACCAGGGTTCAATCCCAGGTCGAGTCATGTCAAAGACTCAAAAAATGGTACTTGATGTCGCCTTGCTTAACACTCAGCATTATAAGATAAGGATCAAGGGTAAAGTGGAGCAATCCAGGGAATAGAGTAGCACCCTCCCCTACACCTCAGTGTAGTAGCTATTGAAATGGGAGCCTTTGGGTCACCCTTGACTATGGTAGACTAATCCTATGTAATACAAATAATTTGCATACGGCTGTAGGGTTTCGAATAAGTAATAAGAATAATAATCTTCTGCAGATGATTAAACAGTTCTATTTGACCTTAACTAATAGATACTGCCAATTCAGGTCAGAGTGGACCTGGGAGTAATAGCAATGGAGTGCTTTGTAATGCTCACATGTGCATAAAAAGAAAGAATTTACAGACAACTTAACAAAAGCATAAGTGTTTCATTTCAACCAAAATCAATACTGTTTACAGGCTACAATATTATTTTTCGACTTTACAAAGGCCTTTGATTCCATACACAGAGGGAAGATGGAGCAAATTCTACTCGCATATGGTCTACCAAAAGAAACCGTCACAGCCATAATGATTCTCTATAGAAACACCAAAGTGAAAGTGCATTCCCCGGATGGAGACACAGGCTACTTTGACATTGTAGCTGGGGTACTGCAAGGAGACACTCTGGCCCCATAACCCATATTTTCAGTGCTTTAAGGGCCTTGCTATCTGTTATGGTACCCAACCTGCGGTCAGTAATGAACTCTTCCGTGACTATTAATACCAGGTTCTGTACTTATTCCTGGTGAACACTTGGCAGCCGGACTGACTTCTAACACTTTGTACATATGTTGTATTATACTTCGTTGATATACTTTGTTCCGCGCAAACCAGAGTTGTGTTATTTTCCCGGACCCTTTTTTGGTCCACAACAAATATATTAATAGAAAATAAGACAATGAAAGATTGTTACTATCCATAACACAACAGTCTTGCCAAGAACTTTAGAGAATCATTTGGAACCAAGAGTATACTGGCCAAGATATTACTGAAGTCTGTCTCTCAAAAGAAGTCTGCACTGATGTCTACCCTAACAGCATGGTACAACTATTTATACTATCTGGAGGTTTACCATTTCCATTTAATGGAAAGCCATGTAACCAAAGAACAGAAGTTTAGGTTAAGGTTTCTTTGTTTAATGGCATATCAACCTTTGTAGGTCATTTAATGCCAAAGCCATCCTTCTAGAAGAAGAGCAGTGATGCTATTTAACCCATAGCTGGGACCAAACAGAGAGAAGAAAGTTTTAAAATATCTTACCAAATAAATTAAGACACTTAATTTCTGTTGGCTGTAGAGCTTCATGAAAGACACAGATGGAACCCAGCTGCCCCATCAATGCAATCGGCTGACCCCAAATGTCATCCTGTGTGCCACCAAGTAGAGTTGACACTCCTGGCTGGCAGTTGGATTTGGGGGAGGAGTTGAAGTTGAAGAACTTGAGGGGAGAGCTCTTTTTACGCTCAGGGATGGTTGGGGAGACAGGGCTTATGTCAAGGAGGAGGTCAATACTTGATCGCTGATTTGCAGCTCCAACTTTGCAAGATGTGAATGGCTAAAAAGAGACAGAAAAATTTTTTTTTCTCTATCCAAGGAATAACTTTTTTTTTTTAAATGACAGGTAGTGAAGGGGGATAGACAGACATGGAGGAGGAAGAAGGTAGAAAGCCAGAGAAACAGTTGGGGCGGGTGCAGATGGAGAGAAAGACAGGAAAGACTTTTGGGGAAGGAGAAGACAGACACAAAAACTGTCAGGGCAGGAGAAGATAGATAGACAGACAGCAGGTAGTGGGTAGACAGATATAGAAGTTATAGTGAAGGAGAAAATTGAACAGACACAATTAAGGGGAGAAGCAGTAGGGAAGGAGAGATGGTAGACAGACCAGGAAGCAGTGAAGGAAGAGAGAAGGTAGCTGCACAGGGAAGCAGTGAGGTAAGGCAGAGAACAGACAGACATGGAAGTGACTGTAGAAGAGAAAGTTGGACAGACATAGATAAAGTTAGGGCAGAAGATAGACAAACAGACAGGGGAGAACGTAATCGGATATAGAGGCAATGAGTATAAGATAAGATAGGGAGGGAAGTAATGAAGAGAGAAGATGGTTAGGCAGACAGATTGGTTGGTTATGTTTTATTGCATATCAACCCTTGTAGGTTAATTGAGGCCAAATCCTGTTTACACATATATTTAATACATAAGATCTGTAAATAAATCATTTGTAGCAATTTTTGAACGAGCCAGAACTCATTTCTTTGCCTGCAGTTAAATGGTTTTAAGTATTGCTATCAAACACTAATTGTTTTATTTGCCACAGTTAAATGGTTTCAAGTATAATAAATGATTAAATAGTTCTATTTGACCCATTGATGGGACCCTAAGAGGTACTACCACTCCAGATCAGAGTGAACCTGGGAGTAATGGCAGTGAAGAGGTATTCTACATTCCCCAAAGCTTTAGGATTGGAGCCTCACCATCAGATGGTTTGGCATCATATCCTGGACACTTGGTGTGAGTGTGTGTGGGGGGTTACCTCTCTGAAGAGATGCAGCCTGTATTCTACAGCCCCAGCTAAGTGGGTTGTCATACAGACAGAGAATTATAAATTTGGTTTGGTTTTATGGCATATCAACTATTGTAGGTTAATTAATGCCAAATCCATTTTTATACATATAATCAGTTCTTTTTCAAACAACTCAGTTTAGCATAAGTATACAGTTTAATCATTAAAAACATTTCTATTTCAAGCTATTCAGTTAAGTCAAATTAAAACAATTCGGTTTAATATAAGTATAAAGTAAAATTGGCAACTATAGCCGAGGGCAACCTGAAGGCTCCCTTTTCAATAGCTACTACACCAAGGTGTAGGGGGAGGTGCTACTCCTTCCCCTGGATTGCTCCCCTTTACCCTTTATACATAACTTATAATGCCGAGTGTTAAGCAAGCAGGTATCAAGTACCATTTTTAAGTCTTTGGTATTACTCGACCAAGGATTGAACCCTGGTCTCCTGGGCCATTGGCGAACACTCTACCCACTAGGCCAATGAGCCGGTAGTATAAGTACAGTTTTTTTTTTTTTTTTTTTTTTTTTTTTTTACACACAGTCAAATGTCAAAACAGTTCTATTTCAAACAAATCAGTTTAGTGTAAGTATAGTTTCAATGTCAAAACAGTTCTATTTCAAGCAATTCAGTTTAGCATGAATAAACAGTTTAGTTCTAGATGTTCCATAGATTGGACCCTATCAAGTGCCACCACTCCAGGGCAGAATGGACCTGGGAGCGATGACAATGAAGAGGTACTCCGCATTCCTCAAAGCTCCAGCATTACTGGAACCTCACCATCATATTGTTTAGTGTCATATCCAGGACACTCGTTTGGGGGGGGGTCCTTACCCCTCTGCAGAGATGCAGTCTGCGTCTTCTACAGCCCCAGCCCTTGGGCCGTCATGCAGACAGAAAATTATAAGATAAACATACAATCTAATCATATTTACTAACCCCTCCGCTCGGGCAGGATATGGCACAAGGTCAATTTTTAAGCGGAGTTTACCAGGTTTGAATTCAGAGTTTTCCTTCTCCTAGACTAGTTGCCTCACCAAGGCTGAAGAACCTAGTCTGTCCTACTACTCACCCATAGCTGGGGAGAGAATAATTGGATTCATACCTTTCCCAAGGGTATTAGTGCTATGTGAAATGCAATCAGTCTCGTCCAGTATTTAAACTCGTGTCGCCGTGTCCATTTCCTACGATGATAACCTTTACACCACAGGCTCCTCCAAAAATAAAACATACTCACTAATAGGTGCTAGGGAGTGACATAAAAGAGAGAGGAGGGAGATAGGTAGACACAGAGTTGGAGGGAAAAGGTTAAAAGAAATGACAAATCTTACTTCTGCTGTTGTTGGGAACTTGAGTTGAGCATTCAATTGCATATAGCCATCAACATAAATCATAAGCTGACTGCTCGCAAAGGGTCTTCGAGAATTGATATGCACAATATCAAGGCAATGCTACACAAAAAGAAAATAAATAAATAAAAAAATAAAAAAATTACATACATATATATATATATATGTATGTATTAATGAGATATCATTATTAATATGACAACTGTTTGAATATCTATTGAAATTTTTAAAAATTTCTTGTGTGTGTGTATATATACATACATATATACACACACATTATATTAACAATTATATTTGGCATATATATATATATATATATATATATATATATATATATTACTAGATATAATTATTAATATTACAAAACTTTGTATATCTAAAACTGAAGAGAACCAGTAGGATTCTAAATTTGTTTTTTTTGGATAATTGAATTTCTTCCAAGAGTTTCTGATGATCAGTACATTTCAGTGGATCCTTTGTCTGAACAGAAAGATAGTTTTAGTTTAGTTTAGATTCTTTGTTTAATGGCATATCAACCTTTGTAGGTTATTTAATGCAAAAATCCACCCTTCTAGAAGAACAGTAGTGGTACAATTTAACCCATAGCTGGGAGGATAAGGGTTTCATACCTTTCACAAGGGTATTTGTCCGAAAGTGAATAGCGCGACTAGAGCTCGAACTCAATGATTCAGCAGTCTAGCGCTTTAACCATTACACCACGAGGACACCCCCTTGAAAAAGAGTTTAATTGCGTTAATATCTATGACACGAAGAAGAGATTCAATCAGTAAAATCAATAGAAATAGAATATTGACTCTTCATTAAGTTATAAACAGAAAAAAAAAAAATTCCTAATCAATCTGTATAATTAAAAAAGAAAAAAAAAGCCATTCCAATTTCTATGATAAAAAAAACACTTAATTTCTACAGTAAAAGAAAAAATTTTCAATTAATTTCTATAGTGAAAATTTTTTCCAACTAATTTCTACTGTAAAAATCATTTCTAATTAATTTCTAAAATGAAAAATACTTCCAATTAATTCCTATAGAAAAAACATTTCCAATTAATTTCTTTATCTGCTTTTTGTATATGCAACCATTTCAGTGAATAAAAGTTTTACCATATATATTTCATAAAACCTACCCGAGATATTTTGGATGAAAGAATCAGCTTGTATAAAAAAAATCTAGTTGAACACAACACGAAGTGCTGATGCACCAGTCATTCATTTCCAGGACATGGTAAATTTCTAGTTTTACATTATCATGTGATACTATATACCACAAATATGGTACCAGTGTGTGAGTGATTTGATTTTATGGCATATCAAGCATTGTTGGTTATTTAATGTCAAATCTAGCTTTTACATATACAGGGTATCTCATTATACATGGGACCCATGTGACAGCTAATAACTCTACAAATAATAATGTGTTCTTTTACATTTCCGACTATAAAAACTCGATCACAAGAGAGGAAGAGATATTTTGCGTCACTACTTATTTGGAGACAAAATCATTTAAAACTGAGCAACCAAAATTTCACAGGAGGTTTAACTTTAACAATTATTCCCAGAAAAGTCAAATTGCTTTGAGTTTTGTTAAATGGCATATCAACCTCTGTGGGTCATTTAATGCCAAGAAAGGTTAGGTTGGTTTTGTCTTCTGTGTGGGTTTTAGGGTAAGGGTTTTTATAATAGTTTTTGATTCTATTTGGTCAGATTTTGGCAAAAAGGTGAGGGTTTTTAGAAGATTCAAGATGTTCTCTAGTTTAGTTTGGTTGGTTGGTTGGTTGGTTTGGGTTTATGGCACAAGAACCCCTGCAGGCCACTTAATGCCAGACTGTTTATACACATTAAACCTCAGATTTCCAAACAAATTATTATGTCACACTGCTAGCATGGATCTCCCTGACCCTTTTCTCACCACCCATCTCTATCATCCATTGCTCCCGGAATGTCTTCCAGACTACATCCAGTATCGGCACAGAGCTGTTGTAAATAGGTTCTAGCTGGTTGCCCTACTTTTGCTCGTCCGTGTGAAGGGGTCCACAAGAGTATATCACTTATGAGTTTGTCCTTACTTCTCCAGCAGTGTCCTGCATGTCTGGTTTGTCTCACTTGGATAGTTTTTGTGATGGGTGGTAGGTGGCTGTACAGCTGCTGTTTTGTGGGGCGTTGCCTCCAGGACTTGTTCAATATAGCTCACAGCATTCTTGTGTAATTTCTGTCAAGCTTTTTCTCCACACGTGTAGTTAGCAGCCATGTGGTGCATCCATATAGCAGTAACAACACAACTGCTGCTTGGAAAAAACTGCATTTTATTTTATCAGACAGGTCTGACGTCCAGCCTATCGATAGCTGTCCATGCCTTTGCTAGTCGTGTGTTGATGTCATTCTTAGTTGATGAGACGCAGCTTCTGAAGCAGGTGAACTCGTCTACTAGTTTCAAAGGATCACCTTTTAGTGTGAAGGTGTCGCCTCTTTGAATAAAGAACATGTATTCTGTCTTACATAGAAGATAATATTCCAAATAAGCCAGAGATCACCAGTCTGCACACAATCAAATGGCATCAAGCCCTACTGCTACACAACACCAACAATTCAACCAAACATCAGCAATTTGTTTGCACATAGTTAAATAGTTATGATTTGTAAGTGAATACATATGATTTGTTAACATTTTGCTTATAATATTTATCATTGAGTACACAAATATCAAGCCAGAGTCAGAAAAAACCTCAACAAGAAAGCAGAAGATCCCAGATCTAGTAGGAAGTTGAGTCCAAGATGTCCTGACAGTGTCAATGTGGTGAGAGATTGTGTCAAGAGTCTGAAAAGTTCCCCAGAAGATATTGCCAAGAACTTGGTCTTTCAGGTGCAATGTAGAATAAAGTCAATCAATTTCTGCCCTTGTCATCTGGTTTGACCTTTATGATTGCTTTTTTAAGACTCAGATGAAAGACTACTTGATGCAATACGAATCATCATATCAATGGGTTGCATCTATTCTGAGACACCCTGTATATTAAATATATAATTTGCAAACGCATTTTGTAGATACATACCATTAAATAATCAAACAATTCAATTTAGCATAAGTCAACAAAGTTTAAGGGATCCAAGTATAGCTATGTATCACTAACAATTCAATTAAACATCACTCATTTGCTTGTACATAGTTAAATGGTCAAGCAGTTCTATTTCTAACAATTCAGTTTGACACAGTCATTTGTTTACACACAGTTTAAATGTCAGACAGTTCTATTTGACCCATAGATAGGACCCTATCAAGTGCTACAACTCCAGGCCAGAGTAGACCTGGGGGCAATGAAGGGGTACTTCACATTGTCTAAAGCTCCAAGGTTAGAATCTCACCATCAAATTGTTTTGTGTCATTACTCCTCTGCATTACCCCAACTGGGCCAACCCATCTGTGGCACACTGGAAAAATATCTTGTCAGTATGCTACATCAGATAGTTTGAGAACAACTAAATTCGTTGATACAGAGACAAAAAACAATAGTTTTAAAAGCAAAACTCTTACCCAAAAAGAATCTTTCAAAGGATAATCGGACAAACACACACTGCAATAATCTTTCCTGTTGTACACAGCAACAACTAAGACATTTTCTGGTGTAAAGAATGCCTCAAAACCGCTTCCAGAACTTGTTGAGAAACTGAAAAATAAAATAAAATCACTCCATATCATCAATTTATGTGATGGGTAAAACTTACCGGTAACAAGTTATTTGTAATGTGATTTGTGTGCAGTTTGGTTTGGTTTGGTGGGTTTTATGGCATATCAACCTCTGTAGGTTATTTAATGCCAAATCCATTTTTATGTAAATAATCTGTTCTATTTAAAACAATTCAGTTTAGCATAAGTACACAGTTTAATTGTCTAAAACATTTCTATTTCAAACTATTCAAGCAGTTATATGTAACAATTCAGTTAAGTGTAAATACAGTTTTAATGTCAAAAAACAGTTCTATTCGAAATAATTCAGTTAAGCATAAGCACGCAGTTTAAATCTAAGTACGGTTTAATTGTCAAAAACATTTCTATTTCAAGCTATTCAGTTTACTCAAACAATTCAGTTTAGCATAAGTATACTGTTAGTTCTATTTAACCCATAGATAGGACCCTTATCAGGTGCTACCACTCCGGGCCAAAGTGGACCTGGGAGCGATAGCAATGAAGGAGTACTCCACATTCCCCAAGGCTCCAGCATTGCTGGAACCTCACCATCAGATTGTTTAGTGTCATAATCAGGACACTCGTTGGGGGGGGGTTCTTACCCCTCTGTAGAGAAGCAGTCGGTGTATTCTACAGCCCCTGCTGACTGGGCAAGATTTGTATGCAGTCAAAAGTTAAAGTCCATAATGGTACTATCGCTCGTGAATATGCAGGAGTTATCATGTACATAAGTACTAGTCAATGACCATTGGAAAGAGTGGTTGGAGCATATAGCACGGAACTTTGTAGGTGAGAGAGAGAGAAAAAGAAAACAAGTTCCACCTTACTTTGTCGGTGAGGGGAAAATGAAAGCAAGCTTGGCTTTGATAACAGTCAGGATGTGACTTACGCTCAGAGAAAAAGTAGTCTTTTGGCATTATTTGCAACAATTTGAGAAGCAGATATATATTCTTCTAGGCATAATTCATTTTATTAACCTTTTCTTGTTTGCAAGTGAGATGTCACAAATGAGGATGAAGACTATTTAATAATTGTTTGAAATATCTGATATTTCTTCCAATCTTCATTGGTCATTGTCAAGGATATTTGGTTGGTTGGGTTTTATGGCATATCAAACTTTGTAGGTTATTTAATACCAAATCCAGTTTCATACAAATAGACAGTTCTATTTCAAACAATTCAGTTTAGCATGAGTACACAGTTTAATTGTCAAAAACATTTCTATTTCAAGCTATTCAATTTATTTAAACAGTTCTAATTCAGCTAATTCAGTTTAGTATAAGTATACATTTTGTTTATACACAGTAAAATGTAAAAAAAAAGTTCTATATTAAACAACTGAGTTTAGCGTAAGTACAGATTTAATGTCAAAAACAGTTCCATTTCAAACAATTCAGTTTAGCATAAGTACACAGTTTGTCAAAAACATTTCTATTTCAAGCTATTCAGTTAATTCAAACAGTTCTAACTCAAACAATTCAGTTTTACATAAGTATGCAGTTTAGTTCTTTTTAACCCATAGATAGGGCTCTATCAGGTGCTACCATTCCGGGCCACAGTGGACCTTGGAGCAATGGCAATAAAGGTGTGCTCCACATTCCTCAAAGCTCCAGCATCACTGGAACCTCACCATCAGATTATTTAGTGTCATATCCAGGACACCTATTGGGGGAGATCTTACCCCTCTGCAGAGGTGCAATTGGTGTATTTTACAGCCCCAGCCAATACAGAGAGTTAACGTCAAAACAGTTTCAGATAATTCAGTTAAGCATAAGTACATGGTTTAAATGTTAAAACAGTTCTATTTTAAGCTTTTCAATTTAGCATGAGTATGCAGTTTAAATACAAAAACCAGTAAACTCAAGAAACCATGGTTTAATTCTATTTAACCCATAGATAGGACCCTATCAGGTGCAACCACTCCAGGTCAGAGTGGACCGGGGAGTGATGGCAATGAAGAGGTACTCCAGCATTATTGGAACCTCACCATCAGATAGCTTAGGGTCATATCAAGGACACTCATTTCGAGGGAGGGGGTCTTACCCTCAGCAGAGAAGTAGTCAGTGTATTCTACAGCCCTAGCTGACTGGACAAGTCAAGGATATATGTGAAAACATGCTATATGAGATGTTTTATGTGACCAATGAATATTTTGAATGGAAGCATTCTTCAAATGCAGTGGGCATCATGTTTGAATGGCGAGTCCGTTGGTGATGGTCTGACAGTGTAGAATTCACTGATAGGCATCACATAGATTAAATTAAAAGAGATTTTGTTAAGTGTGGGCTCTTTGTTTTTTTTATAAAAATGGCTTTGAGTCGTTGGAGTCTTTTTTTTTACAGTTTGTGTTATATAGGATATATATATATATATATTACTAGAATTATGAAGTCAGCTTTGATGCTTGATCAATTTTATGACATGTAAACCCTTGCTGAATTATTTAATGCTAATCTAAGTCTTGTATAGCTTCTGTTGGATTCTCCTCGAATAAAATGTATGCAAAATTGTCATTTTTATTTATGAATTTTCTGACAACAGCAAGCATTTCTGGTAAAGATTGGCCAATCAGAGACGAGGACTGAAAGCATTTTAGATCATTTACAAATGTCCTCAAATACAATTGCTATTTGAACTTTCTGCCAGGAAGACCTAAATTTCGAATTACCACCAGAGGAAACCTACAGACGAGGTTTACCAGCGCTGGATTCTGTGAACAACAGAATTGAACTCCTGCAATGGTGACAAGGATTTTAACAGCTTCAAGTAATTATTCTTAATCTTATAATTAATTCACCAAATGTTTTTATTTATACTTTTCATTATCAGGGCCAGTTTTAGGGTCTTGTGTCTCCTCCCACTGAATCTATAATAAAAGGAGGCCCAACTCTACTACATGTCAGTTTACAAGTTGTATTCATGAAAAAAATGTATGAAACCCGCCCTTCTGGGAGCTTGTATGTAGGCTTATACCCTCACCCTCAGATCAGAAGGTTGTGGGTAATATTTGCTGGACCTGTTCACCCTCAATAGTCATTATAAAGGGAAAATTTAGATGTTATGTTTTCGAATTCAGATTAGTTTTTATGGCATACCATCTTTGATGCTAAATCCATTTTTATACACACAGTTTTATTTCAAACAATTCAGTTTAGCATAAGTACACAGTTTAGATGTTAAAACAGTTCTATTTCAAGCATTTCAGTTTATTTGTCAAAAACATTTCTATTTCAAGCTATTCAGTTAATTTAAACAGTTCTATTTCAAACAATTCAATTTAGTATAAGTATAGATTTTGTCCACACATGGTTAAATGTCAAAACAGTTCCACTTGAAACAATTTGAATTCAGGGAATCATTGATTGATCTTAATGGTACATGATCAAGTCTGTTCTTATTTTATGCCTTGAGGTTAGGGAATTGCATTCACAGTACATTTATATTTACATTTTTTGTGAGGTTGTTCATTAAAATTAGTTTTGTTTAATGGCATATCAACCATTATTGGCTATTTAATGCCAAATCCTGTTTTTACATATATATTAAATACATGATTTGTAAACACATTTTTTAAATACACAGTTAAATGATTAAACAGTTCTATTTCTGACAATTCATTTTAGCATAAGTCATTTGTTTTCACTCAGTTTAAATGTGAAACAGTTCTATTTGGCCGATAGATAGGACCCTAACAAGTGCTACTCCTCCGGGCCAGAGTGGACCTGGGAGCAATGGCAATGAAAGAGTACTCTGCATTTCCCTAAAGCACCAGCATTACTGAAGGCTCACCATCAAATTGTTTACTGCCATATCCAGGACACTCATTAGGAGAGGGGGGGGTCTTAACCCACTGCAGAAATGCAGTCGGTGTATCCTCCAGTACCAGCCAACTTGACTTGCTTAATATGATATCAAGTATTCTTATCTACAATAAATAATTTGCACACAGTTGTATAGTTTCAAGTATTCTTATCTAATACAAATAGTTATCTGGTTTCATCTAATTATTTCTATTTAATAATAGTCATTTGTTTATATACATTTATATGGCTTCAATTAACTAAAATCTTTAGTAAACAATTATAGCTTTAATTAACTATTTGTAATACAAGATTTGATTTGGTTGGTTTGTTTAATGACATATCAACCTTTGTGGGTTATTTAATGCCATAGTCATCTTTGTAGAACAGTCATGATATTATATGAATAATTTCCAGTTAAATGGCATCAAACATTCTTCCTGAATAGGAAGAATTTTTAAACAAATCAATTTGACCCCTACATGAGACCCTAACAGGTACTACCATTCCAGGAAAGATAAGACCAAGGAATTATGGCAATGAAGGGGTACTCCACACACCTCAGAGCTCCAGAACTGGAGCCTCACCATCAAATGCAGTTTAGCGTCATACACACAACACCCCCTTTTAGAAGGGTCTTGCCTTTCTGTAGGGGGCTATGGTCAGAGTATTCTACACCCTCTAGGCAGGGCACAAAGAAGCTTTGATATATTCGGTGTTTTTCTATTTTCCATGTTATGTTAAAAAATTGAATTCATCCTTCATGACAAATATAACAACCTAAGTAAACTGTTTGCAATAAAATGTACTTTGTACTTGTATATCTATAAGTTAAAAACATTTACTTTGTACTTACTCCAGCTACAATGTCGAAGTAGTCTGTGTCTCCATCTGGAGAACATACTTTCACTTTGGTAGTGATTCTGGCAAATGCACCCGCCCAAGCCAAAACCCTACTGCATAGTCTGGAACAAGCTGCCACAGGCATTGGCCTCCATGTCAATGCACACAAAAAGGAATATATGTGCTTTAATCAAACAGGCGACATTTCCACTCTAAACGGTAGCTCTCTGAAACTAGTAGACAAGTTCACCTACCTAGGAAGCAGTGTCTCATTGACCAAGACAGACATTGACACGAAATGAACAAAGGCATGGACAGCTATCAATAGGCTATCAGTCATATGGAAGTCAGACATGACCAATAAAATGAAACACAGTGTCTTCCAAGCAGCAATCACGTTGATACTGCTATATGGATGCACTACATCGACACTAACTAAACGGATGGAGAAAAAGCTTGATGGCAACTACACAAGAATGATGCGAGCAGTATTGAACAAGTCCTGGAGGCAACACCCAACAAAGCAGCAGCTATACGGCCACCAACCACCCGTCATGAAAACTATCAAAGTTAGACGAACCAGACATGTTGGACACTGCTGGTGAAGCAGGGATGAGCTCATAAGTGATGTACTCCTATGGACCCCTTCACATAGCCAAGCTAACGCAGGGCAGCCAGCTCAAATCTACATACAGCAGCTCTGTGAGGATACGGGGTGTAGCCCTGGGGACCTTCCGGAAGCGATGTACGATAGGGAGGGGTGGCAAGAGAAGGTCAGGGATATCCGTGCTGATGGCACAACAAGATGATGATGACTTTGTACTTATATATTTATAAGTTAAACACATTTATTTTGCACTAGCATATTTATAAGTTAAACATATTTAATACACCAGTTCCGAGACTGAAAGCTATTTTATTCTATGTAGGGTTTTTGTTTTGTTTTTTTTGTAATGAATGTTATATTTATTTGATATAAATAGGAATAAAAGAATCTTGGATTCTACATTGGGATATATATATATATATCAGTCATTGGCCAAGTGGGTAAAGTGTTGGCCAATGGTCCGGGAGACCAGGGTTTAATCCAAGGTTGCATCATACCAAAGACTTTAAAAATGGTACTTGATACCTTCTTGCTTAACACTCAGTAATATAAGGTAGGTATCAAGGGTAAAGTGGAGCAATCCAGAGAAAGGAGTAGCACCCTCTCCAACACCTCGGTGTAGTAGCTATTGAAAAGGGAGCCTTCTGGTCTCCCTCGACTAATGTCGCCAACTTTATATATATATATATGTGAGGTTGTTTGGAAATACTTTTAGATATTAATATCATTATCATTGAGTCATACAAATTGCACAGATTTTCCTGATTCTCTATTTCTATCCATCTTTATCATCCATCACTCCCGGCAGGTTCTCTGCAGTGCATCCTGTGTCTGCACAGAGCAGATGTAAGTAAGTCCTTGCTGGTCAGCCACTAATGGCACATCCAGGTGTAGGAGTCCATCAAAGAACATCACTCAAGAGTTCGTAATTGCTTCTCCAGCAGTGTACCACATGTCTTGTTTAGTTAACTTGGGTGGTTTTTAAGATAGGAAGTTAGTGGCCATACAACTTCTGTTTTGTAGGATGTTGCCTCCAGGATTTGTTCAAAACAGCATGTAGCATTCTTATGTAATTCCCATCTAGCTTTGTTAGCATCCATGTGGTCCTATTTACCAACCCCTCCACTTGGGCAGGATATGACACAAGGTCAATTTTTAAGTGGAGTTTTACAGGTTTGAATTCAGAGTTTTCCTTCTCCTAGACTAGTTGCCTCACCAAGGCTGAAGAACCCAGTCTGTCCTACTATTTACCCATAGCTGGAGGGAGAATAATTGGATTCATACCTTTCCCAAGGGTATTAGTGCTATGTGAAATGCAATCAGTCTCGTCCAGGATTTGAACTTGTGTTGCCGTATCCATTTCCTACGACGATAACCATTACACCACGGGCACCTCCTTTTCCCTCCGCTCAGGTAGGATATGACACATGGTCAATTTTTTTTAAGCGGAGTTTAACAGGTTTGAATTCAGAATTTTCCTTCTCATAGACTAGTTGCCTCACCAAGGCTGAAGAACCTAGTCCGTCCTACTATTTATCCATAGCATCCACGTGGTACACCCATACAGTAATACTAACACAGCTGCAGCTTTGAAAAAAATCCTATTTTTTTCACTAAGATAGATCAGACTTCCATATGATCAATAACCTGTCGATAACAGTTCATGCCTTTATTAGGCATATGTTGACGTGACTTTCAGTCTTAGTATAAACTACTGTTTGAATAGTCTTGTAACATTATTTTAAAAGTAAGTTGGGCAACTTTAAGGCTCCCTTTTCAATAGCTACCACATTAAGATATAAGGGAGAGCGCTACTAATTTCCTTGGATTGTTCCACTCACCCTTGATCTGTACCTTATAATGCTGAGTGTTAAGCAAGGAGGGATCACATACCACCTTTTGAGTCTTTGGTATGACTCGACCTGCAAGTGAACTTCAGCCTCCCAGGTCATTGGCGAACACGAACCGTTATGCCAATGGGAGCCTTTGGGTCATCCTCAACTACAGTTGGCCAATTTACATAGCAATTTTAAAAGTTGTATAAAAAAATTCACATTCTTCATGATTAAAGTGTTCTCTTTATTAATTTTTAATCAATTTTTTTCAGAATTTGATTTTGAAGGTTATACGAAGATTTTACATGAAAAAAGAAGAGTGCAAGCTTAGCCATGATTTTGATTTATGACAATGCTTGGCCACATGTTGCCAGGAAATACACGGGAGACCGGGTTCAATCCCAGATTGAATCAAACCAAAGACTCAAAAAATGGCACTTGATGCCGCCTTGCTTAACACTCAACACTATAAGGTAAGGATCAAGGGTAAAGAGGAGAAATCCAGGGAATGGAGTAGCGCCCTCCCCTACACCTCAGTGTAGTAGCTTATGAAAAGGGAGCCTTCAGGTCACCCTCAACTAAGGTCGCCAACTATGCAAGTTTTACATGAAAAAAAAAGAAAGAAGTGATGTGTTTTCTTTTTTTGCGTGAGTTCAAGCTTGGTCATAATTTTGCTTTATGACAATTCTTAGCTACATCTCACAAGGATGACACAGCAGAAACACACTGACTTGAGATATGAGACTTTGACCATATTCTCCTGATCTCTCACCTACTGACTATCATTTTCTGAAATATCTGGACACTTTTTTTTTTCTATACACACAGATCAAAAAGTTTTATCATAGGGGTATAATAACATTATTAATCAAGAATAAAAGTGCAGAGAGGTTCAGGAATTAGATTTTGACTGATTGAAACACTATTTAAAATTATTCATTTATGAATAAAAGTTTATTCTAGAATTGGATATTATTTTCCAAACAATCTTATAGATAATTGATCTTGGATTATACTTTATTGCAAATAATACTGAGCTTGCTAGATAATGAAAAAAAGATCCCAATAAAATTGCATATATTTACCTGTACAACTGTTTTCTGTAGGTAGAGCTATCAAGCAGGCAGAACTGGTCTAAATCTAATTCATTTTCCAAACACACCCAGGTATGAAAAGAGAAACTAGTGCCAGGCCATTTTCTGACACTTGGTAAAGAGATTCCCTGGAGAAAAAAAAAAAAAAAAAAAAAAAAAACAACACATAAGGATTAAATGATTTAACATATCATAGACAGCCCCCACCTCCCATCAAAATAAATCCACGATATTTATTTATCTATATACTGAGTATACATAATATATACTGAGTATACATAATATATACTGTGTATACATAATATATACTGTGTATACATAATATATACTGAGTATACATAATATATATAATGAGTATACATAATATATAATGAGTATACATAATATATACTGAGTATACATAATATATGATGAGTATACATAATATATACATGTTTACTTATCTTGCATAACTGCATGAATACTTAAAATGCATGTGAATATATTTACGGATGATAAGCTAATACCTAGAGAATAATTTTTTTGAATTGCATGCAAGTCTATTCATACTACCTTTATCAATATTTACCAACCCCTCCGCTCGGGTAGGATATGACACAAGGTCAATTTTTAAGCAGAGTTTAACAGGTTTTAATTCAGAGTTTTCCTTCTCCTAGACTAGTTGCCACACCAAGGCTGAAGAACCTAGTCTGCCCTACTATTTACCCATAGCTGGAGGGAGAATAATTGGATTCATACCTTTCCCAAGGGTATTAGTGCTATGTGAAATGCAATCAGTCTCATCCAGGATTTGAACTCGTGTCACCATGTCCATTTCCTATGACGATAACCATTACACCACGGGCATGCTACCTTTATGATCTACTTGTTGATTGCGCACAACGTATTGGGTACCCTTAGAGTAAAGAAGTCTGAAAGATTATAGATATGTGCACACCAAACCACAAAGTGGAAAAAAAAAAAAAAAAAAAAAAAAAAACACCAAGGCTACCGGAGAAGATGATGGTTAAGATTGTATCTTTTAAATGTGCTTTCTTCTCTTTAAAACTAAACAACTCATGATTTATATTTTTTGCAGACTGAAATAGTTCTAAGAATATTATTACAAACTGTGTTTTTTTTTGTTAAAAATCTTTAATTGGGAAACTAAAAGAAACACGTTAGATTATTTTTTACAACCTTAAGCCAGAAAATTACAGGACACCTTTTCCTTACACACACAGACACATATATATATTTCATATAAAAGAAAAACCTTTAAAAATTACTGATATTTTTAGTAATAATATTTATTTCAGCAGACCCTAGATTTTTTAAAATGTTAGATCTGTATCTTCAGAAAAAGAAAAAAAAAATATATATATATGTCCAGAGATGATGAATTTGGAATTATTCAAATAGAGAATATATGAAAGGATTCATAATTCTCCAGGAGTGCTTGATGTATGATTATTAATATATAATATATAAAAATCTCATCCAGAGCAAATATATCTGTAATATAATTGGAAGACTCAACAGACTGTTATTTTGCTATTATAAATTTATTTTAACAGATTACAATCAGGCAGCCTGATAGCGTTAACAAAATGGATAGGGAAATACACTAACATTACTCTTTAAAAAAAAAACAAAATACAAACAAAACTTTAAGAAAAGCAGGAAGATCAAAAGGAACCATGTTCCGGGAGACCTGAGTTCAATCCCAGGTCAAGTCATACCAAAGACTTTAAAAATGGTACTTGATACCTCCTTGCTTAACTCTCAGCATTATAAGGTATGTATCAAGGGTAAAGTGGAGCAATCCAGGGAAGGGAGTAGCGCCCTCCCCTACACCTCGGTGTAGTAGCTATTGAAATGGGAGCCTTCTGGTTGCCCTCGACTATGGTTGCCAACTTTTATTCCCCAATCCATTCTGTATATATATATATATATATATATATATATATATATATATATATATATATATATGCAATCTGAAGAGGCAGGTTGTCTAATAGTTGCCCACTGAAATAAATTTATAATAGCAAAATGATGGTTCATTGAGGTTTTCTTCCAATTATATTGCACACACAAATATATATATATATATATGATAAATACAAATAAGAAAAGTTGTCAAGAAAAGGTGCTCAATAACTCTAAATCAGAGCAGGTATATAACCCAGAAAAATATCTGATTATGAACACTAGAAATCCATTACTTTAGGTTTCATGTGGTGTGTACAATCATCAGACAGAAAAGCGGTAAATCAATAGTAATTATATAGTGGCGTAAAGTCATGCAGTTAGATAGAACTACACATGGCACTCACACATAGGAGAAAAAGAAACATGCACACAAACACACATATATTATATATATATATATATATATATATATATATATATATATATATATATATAAGGCAGTCCAGACATGGGAGTATAAAAATTAAATTAGTCAGGTGGTAAATGACATGAAAAATTTATAAATTTGTCTACACTTTGATATCAACTTGCTCCTTTTGTTCAGCAATTTGTTTTCAGCATGTTCTAGGATGCTGATTTTTTTCTTCCAGACACAATCTGCTGTTATTATTACCTCCTTTGCAAGCTTGCGCTTTTTTCAAAATATCCCATTTCATTTATCTCTCTCTTTCTCTCTCATATATATATATATATATATATATATATATATATATATTCAGCTATAGATTCAATAGTAGGGTAGACTAGGCTCCCTAACCTTACTAAGACAACCAGTCTAAGAAAAAGAAAATCTGAATTTAAAATACAACAGTATACTCTAATATGGGTGCAAATTCTACTTTAGCACCTCATCATGGCAGGGCAATGGGAATGGCTGTTTGGTAGCCTGGTAGGTCCAACCAAGTTACAAAGCTAACAACCTCACAGAAGGACTAATTCACAAATACAAGCACATACTCTTATACACTAGTGGATGAAGCTAGTTAGACTGGAGGTTTAACAAAGGATTGCTCTTCTAACCAGCAGGATGTTGTCAGAACTGGCTAAAACAAGCAAATAACAAAAAATACTATATATATATATATATATATATATATATATGAGAGAGAGACACACACACACTCACAGACATCAATAGATAGGGAGTGCAAGAGTTTCTTTTTAAAAGTCAAAATGTATCTTTTGACCTAATATATTTAATTCATTTTCTGTGTTTACAAAATATAAAAACAACAGACCATTTTTAACAAATTTTATATTTTAAGAATAGAACAAATACTTTATTTTAATTTATTTTTTGTAATTGAATAAAATTGACATTTTGCAATATATATATATATATATATATATATATATATATATATATATGTGTGTGTGAGAGAAAGGGAGAGGGGGACACACCCACTTCTGATTTTGGTAATTTAAAAAGAAAAGAAAGAAAATAATCCTACTTACTGCTCCTGGTTCTTGAATACAAAAGAAATGCAAAGACTCATCTTTGCCATCACGACGTGCCATTGTTGACATTGCCTTCATCAATCGATTGCAATATGGAGTCTAAAAAGTAACCAAAAGAAAAAAAAACGGTGAACAAGGACTCATTCAAACTAATTCTCAAACAAATATTTCAAGTTTTAAAAAATAAACCAAAACCTGATATCTAAATTTAAACCATTCTTGATCAACCAATGAGATAAAGAAATAACATTAGTTAATTCCTCATTCCCTCATTGACCAGTTTCTCTGTGGTTTTCCACATCTCCAGCCACAATGCACTTCCTTTTCATTCTTTATCTCCTCCTACTCCTACTCCATATTGACCCGAATTGCTTGACAATTTCATCTTCCTATCATCAAGGAGATCTGAGTGGTTGCTTCCAGTCTCTTGAATATCACTTGACAACTGCATCAATCCACTTGTTGTCTGGGAATCTCAGCCCAGTGGAACTTCTGCTTGTAGTAATCAGTTGGCAGAAGGCATTTACCATGATAAAAGATGTGCTAATAGCAAAGCGAGACAAGATCCTATGCGTTAATCTCTTCAAAAGCACTGTTTTACCTGCGATCTTATGCAAGCAATACATGGACTACTATAAAGAAGGATTGGTTTGATTGTGTTTTATGGCATATCAACCCTTCTACATTATTAAATGCCAAATCCTCATTATATATATATATATATATATATATATATATATATATATGATTTGGTTCGGTTTTATGGCATATTAACCATTGTAGGTTATTTAATGCCAAATCCTTTTTATACATATATGATCAGTAAACACATTTTGTAGATAACATTTTTAAACATGCCTGATCTCATTTTTTTTTTGCATACAGTTAAATGGTTTCAAGTATTTCTATCTAACACAAATAAATCTATTTACTATTAATCATTTGTTTGCACATATTTAATTGGATATACATATATAATTTCTAAGTGAATAGTTTGTAGTCAATTTCATTTTTAAATGAGTTGGAACTTATTTGTTTGCACTCTACTATTGCTATTGATTCAACACAGTTAAATGGTTTAAAGTATTGCTATCAAACACTAATAATTTTATTCAATATGAAATCATGTGTTTGCAAACAGCGAAGTGGTTAACAGAATTGATATTTAAGACTAATTATTCTATTCAAAACTATTCATTCATTTGCTCACAGTCAAATATTTCCAAGTACTGAATACCAATAATTCAATTTAGGCACACAGTTAAAGAGTTAAGAACTGGTTGGTTTGTTGGGTTTATTGCATATCAACCTTTGTAGGTTATTTAATGCCAAATCCATTTTTATGCAAATAGTTCTATTTGAAACAATTCAGTTTCGCATAAATACAGTTTAAATGTCAAAAACATTTCGATTTCAAGCTACTCAGTTTAGTAAAACAGTTCTAATTCAAACAAATTAGTTCAGCATAAGTACGCAGTTTCATTGTCAAAAAAGTTCTATTTCAATCAGTTCAGTTTAGCTTAAGTACGCAGTTTCATTGTCAAAAAAGTTCTATTTCAATCAGTTCAGTTTAGCTTAAGTACGCAGCTTCATTGTCAAAAAAGTTCTATTTCAATCAGTTCAGTTTAGCTTAAGTACGCAGTTTCATTGTCAAAAAAGTTCTATTTCAATCAGTTCAGTTTAGCTTAAGTACGCAGTTTCATTGTCAAAAAAGTTCTATTTCAATCAGTTCAGTTTAGCTTAAGTACGCAGCTTCATTGTCAAAAAAGTTCTATTTCAATCAGTTCAGTTTAGCTTAAGTACGCAGCTTCATTGTCAAAAAAGTTCTATTTCAATCAGTTCAGTTTAGCTTAAGTACGCAGTTTCATTGTCAAAAAAGTTCTATTTCAATCAGTTCAGTTTAGCTTAAGTACGCAGTTTCATTGTCAAAAAAGTTCTATTTCAATCAGTTCAGTTTAGCTTAAGTACACAGTTTTGTTGTCAAAAATATTTCTATTTCAAGCTATTCCGTTTAGTCAAAAAGTTCTAATTCAAACAATTCAGTTTAGTATAAGTATAGATTTTGTTTACACAACGATAAATGTCAAAATAGTTCTATATTAAACAATTCAGTTTAGCCTAAGTACACAGTTTAAATGCAAGTACATCGCTTAATTGTCAAAAACATTTTTATTCTGTTTAGTCAAACAGTTCCAATTCAAACAATTCAGTTTAGCATAAGTATGCAGTTTAATTCTATTTAACCCATAGATAGGGCCCTATCAGGTACTACCATTCCGGGCCAGAGCAATGGCAATGAAGGAGTGATCTGCATTCCCAAAAGCCCGAGCATCAATGGAACCTCACCATCATATTGATTGTTTAGTGTCATACCAGGACACTCATTCGTGAGGGAAGGTCTTACCCCACTGTCAAGGTGCAGTCGGTGTATTTGACAGCCCCAGCCAACTGGGCAATACACAGAGTTAATGTCAAAACAGTTTTATTTCAGATAATTCAGTTTAGCATAAATACAGTTTAGAGGTCAAAACAGTTCTATTTTGAGCAATTCAGTTTAGCATAAGTACACAGTTTAAACAATCCAATTTTGCATAACTATGCAGTTTAAATGCCAAAACCAGCAAACTCAAACCATGGTTTAATTCTGTTTAACCCATACATAAAACCCTTATCAGGTGCTACTACTCCAGGCCAGAGTGGACTTAGGAGCAAAGGCAATAAAAGGGTACTTTACATTCCCAAAAGCTCCAGTATTACTGGAACCTCACCATCAGATTGTTTAGTGTCATATCCAGGTCTTATCCCTCTGCAGAGAAGCAGTCTGTGTTTTCTACAGCCCCAGCTGACTGGGCTATTTTAAGTATTGCTATTCAACACTAATAATTCTATTCAAGATTACTCATTTGTTTGCATACAGTTAAATGATCCCAATATTGCTATGTATCACAAACAATTCAATTAAACACAGCTAAATGTCAAGCAGTTCTATTTCTAACAATTCAATTTATCACAAGTCATTTGTTTACACACAGTTTAAATGTCAAACTGTTCTATTTGACCTATAAATTGGACTATCAGGTGATGCCACTCCAGGCCAGAGTGGATCTGGGAGCAACAGCAATGAAAGGATACTCCACATTCCCCAAATCTCTAAGACTGGAGCCCCAGAGCTAGAGGCTCACCATCAGATTATTTTGAGTTATATCCAGGACACTTATGGACAGAGTCTTACCCCTTTTGCAGAGATGCAGTCGGTGTATTCTACAGCCCTAGCTGACAGGGCTACACAAAGGAAGAACAGAGATGGATTCTGATAAGGATGGCTATAGAAAGATCCATATTGGGAATATTGTTGTGTGAGCACATCCGAAATGAAGCAATTGCAGAGAAAAGTACATGATTGTGAATTACTGAAAACAGATGTTCCACTAGATTGGAAATGCTGCAAGGTTCACAGATAACAGGCGAACAAATGCAGTGGTCAAGTGGTATTTGAGGGACCAGAAAAAAACACTCAGAAGACTTCCTTGATGAGAAAATGAAATTGTCAGGATTTGGTTTTTATGGCATATCAACCCTTGTAGGTTATTTAAGGTCAAATCCTCTTTATACATATATATTAAATATATATGATTTGGTTTGGTTTTATCGCATATCAACCATTGAGGGTTATTTAATATAAAATCCTCTTATATATATATATATATATATATATATATATATGTGTGTGTGATTTGTAAATACATTTTGAAGATAACATTCTTAAACAAGCTGGAGCTCTTTTTTGTACATGGTTAAATGATTTCAAGTATTGATATATAACAGTCACAATCTAACATCAGTCATTTGTTTGTACACAGTTTGTTCTATTTGACCCACAGATAGAACTCTATCAGAGTGGACCTGGGAGCAATGGCAATGAAGGGATACTTCACATTCCCCAGATTTCTAAGGCTGGAACCTCACCATCAGATGGTTCAATGTCATATCCAGAACACTTGTCGGGGGATGGGGCTGTCTTAAGCCCCACTGCAGAGATGCAGTTAGCGTATTCTATAACCCCAGCCGACTCGGCTGTAAATTGTCAAGAAACTCAAGCATACATGAAGAGTCAAATCAAGAATTAGTAATATGACTTATCATGACCATTTTAAAGCATACATGAATCCAAGAAATTCATAAAAGATGAATTTGCTCAAAAACATTTGGCAATAGGGTTGAGCAAATCAATAATAACCATGGATCTTTAAACACGGGACCCTTGTCATTTATTTTCTTAGAACTTCTCGGAAAGGTGGAACCAACAGTTACCAGTCAATTTGTAACTGATAGTATGAAGTTATAATTCATGTTTGGAAGCATCATCTCTCCCAGCTTTTTGGTTTCTTTGTTTAATGGCATATCAACCTTTGTAGGTTATTTAATGCCAAAGTTATTCTTCTAGAACAGTAGTCTCTCCCAGCTTTTTAGCCTTCTACAATAGACATAACATCTTCAAACTTGGTTGGGTGGTTGATTGATATTAATAGCATGTCAACCTGTCTGGGGTCATTTTATGCCAAGAGGACACATTTATATTTTGGGGGGTAATTTCTTGAAATTTTTGCATGATATGATATATATTCCTATCTAATACAAATAATCAACAAACAAATCTATTTGACCCAAAGATGAGATCCTAACAGGTACTACCCATTTGGTCAAAGTGGAATTGGGAGTAATGGCAATGAAGTGGTACTCTGCACTCCCCAGAGCTCCAGATTTGGAATCAGATACAGTTTAGTGTTATACTTGGGACACTACTTTTGTTTGCGGGGGTGGGGGGTCATACCCCTACGCTGGGAGTACAGACTGCATATTCTAAATCCAACTAACAGGGCCATTGTTAAAATTTGAACTCTTTGAGGCTCTGATGGATTCCTTGGTCTGTTTCTATACAAACAATCTCTTTCAGAAAAATTTCCCAGGCTTTATATATATTTTGCATTGGGTATTTTATCACTTTCTTTCAGGTGAAATGGTTACTTGCATATTTCAGATATTCTCACTGAATATATGAAGACATTCTAATTCTGACTTTCAAAATTCCTCTTAAATATAAACATCTTTGTTTATATTGGCATAATAGTTAGACACTGTTTAAAATGTTCACTAATGGCCTGAGAAACCTGGGTTCAATCCCAGGTCGCATCATACCAAAGACTAAAAAAAATGGTATTTGATGCCTCCTTGCTTAACACTCAGCATTATAAGGTACAGATCAAGGGTAAAGTGGAGCAATCCAGGGAAAGGAGTAGCACCCTCCCCTACACCTTGGAGTAGTAGCTATCAAAAAGGGAGACTTCGGGTCACCCTCGACTACGATCGCCAACTTTACTTTTTAATTATTTACATACTAAGACATTCTAATTCTGGCTGTCAAAATTCCTCTTAAATATAAACATCCTTGTTTATAATGTCACCTGTCAAAACTTTCATTTCAGAACTCAAGGCAGGCTTAGTGTAAGATTTATTCTAGTAGGGAATGTAATCAGTGACATGAGTTTTCATCCTGGACAAAGTTGTTTGCATTTCATTTTGTGCTAATGCACTTGAGAAAGGCATGAACCAATCATTTCTTCCTCCAGCTATATGTAAATAGTGGGGAAGACTGGTTTCTTGAGCCTTGTTAAGACAACCAGTCTAAAGGAAGGAAAACTGAATTCAAACCAGCTGTACACTGCTTAACGAATTGACCTTGTTTCACACCAGGAGGGGTTGGGTAAATACATTCCTTTCAATATTCATATTTAAAAAAATAAAAGTAGCTGTTGGTTATGAAGTATCATGATGATAACACTTACTATTTTGTCGTCTTCATTCACTCGTAACAATCCGATCAATTGTTTTAACTCTGAGGATCGGATTGAGAGGGTACCAAGAGTTTCTACAAGGTGGATCAGGTTGCCTGTCAAAAAAAAAAAAAAAAGCGAGAAGAATTAGTGTGAGAAATAAATTATGACATTACAGTATCTATAAAAAAAATTACATGGTCATTTTTTTTAATTCGCCACAAAGCAAAAAAAAAAAAAAAAATCCCAAAAAAGCAATTCTGGAAATATTTGCCAAAAGAATAGTTTGGTTTCTTTTTTTTAACGGTATATCAACCTTTGTGGGTAATTCAATGCCAAATCCATCCTTCTAGAAGAACACTAGTGCAATTATTTAACCCATAACTGGGAGGATAAGGGGGTACATACCTTTTCCAAGGGTATTAGTCCGAAAGTGAACATAATAGTGCTAAAAGACGTTATTTTACAGAACAATAATGGATGACCTGCAATTCATGGTGCATTCTGAAAGTCTCACCTAAGACTTCAACATCTTTTGGAAAAGATCTTTTTATTAAGGGAAAAAAAAAAAAAAAAAAAAAAATCAATTTTTCCCTATTTCTACGCATATGGTTTTTTGTAGAGAAAATGGTTGAAGTACCATCAATGAAAAATTGCCTTGAATTTTTTTTAGTAGTGTGATGATGAACTACACCTCGTGCAGCTTGCTTCTCAAAAAAATGTTACACATGCCTGCTATATGTATAAAGATCACAAACAAATTCTCTCGAACAGGGCAGTCTTCTCATGAAGAGGCATCCAAGACAATTTCCTGATCAAACTGACCAAACCTCTGACACACTCGTTTTACAGACCACGATGAGGCAACTGACTGGTTTTATATTTGCATCAGCACACTTCAATTTTTTTTTCAATTGCTCTACAACAACATATGCATCCAATTTGTAGACATTTTCGAGCCTGATATCATGTATCTTACTCATGACAATCCCACTATATAGCAGAAAACAACCACTGAACATTATCGCACTTTTTCTCTAAAATATAATCCAAATATAATCCAAAAGTAAATTACTTACTGACAGCTTTACTGTTGATCTGTTTTTCTTTCTTAAGTGTGTTCAAAATAACTCCAATCATTCCTTCATTGCAACAAGCCATCACATTAAAGCGGCCATGACAGCAAAGATGTCTCAGGATTTTAGAGAGCCAGATTTGAAGCTCTGCTGATTGGATGTCAGGCAGCCAATCAAATAACAGCAAAGCAGCTGGGACATTGTGGATGTTTTGTAACTTCTTCTCATCAAATATGTCTTCTACAACCTATAAGTAAAAGAAAACAAAAAAACACAACTAACTTTATTCAATAAGCAATTTTATATTTGCATATGAACTTTATACACTAAATTTAATGATTATTATGGGATAGAAGTCATCAGGTGACCGTGACATAACTTATATTTAAGTACTTTAAGATTTTCTTAGCCCAATGGTTATCATTTTAGGAAATGGATTTGGTTGGTTGAGTTTTATGGGATTTCAAACAATAATACTTTGGATCATTGGTATGATAGAATAGATTTAGATGTGTGTGTGAGTGTGTGTGTGTATGTTTGTCACAGTGAATGAATGAGTGGGTGTGGGTATGTACATACAGGTGTAGATGTATCCATGCCTAATGTAAAAAAAAAGGGGAAGTGTTGTATAGCAGCATAAGGAAAAAAACATTCGACTTTACTTTTCAAAGATATGAGTCTCTTTATTTCTCAAAAGGTTTGAAATTCTGTAAGTGTGTGTGAGAGAGAGAGAGAGAGAGAGAGATAGGGAGATAAAGGACACTGACACAGACTAGCAAAGGACTGATATATTGACCCATATCTTCTTAACCATGTTGATTCAGGGCCTTACATCTCTGCTTCTTTGATGAAAGGTTTTCAACCGGGGTACATTAGGACCACTGCCTCTCCTTGACACTGGTGGCACCCAGTGCAGCTTCTACTCTGGCTTGACTGTGACTCCACCTGGCTGATCATGACTCCAATTACTTTGCATATATGTAACAACTCCAATTACTCTGTGTATATGTAATTTCATAACACCTATGCATCTTGGTTGTAATTCACATAATTTACTTCCGCTTGTCAACCCATGCAAGCTGTCTTCCTGTTTACACAGCTGGAACATCATATCCCAGAAATCTGATTGACGGCTCTGTCAAAGGTCAATATGCAACAGAAGGAGGAAGCAGTTCACCAACCTGGCTGACAAGTAGGTCAACTGAGGGTTTGAATGAAGTGATCTTGAATAAGTGTGGGGCTAAAAAAGACAAGGGAAAAGGGAATAAAGAAACAAGAAGTGACTAAACACTTCCTATTTTCTCAAAGTATTGGGAGCCTGGATTAAAAAGAGGGAGGAATGTACTCAGAATCTGATATCTGAAGAGCTGGGGTGGGGTGATCTGCAAGGATCTGGCTAGATAGAATCTGCACTAGATGCATGGAAAGGGAGACAGAACCAAAGTAAGGCCAGAGGTTGTAGAACTAATCCAAGCAAAAGCAGTAGTACAGTCCTCAGACAATTGGGAAGCCTCAGTTGACTAAAAATAAGAACACACGCGACTAGCAGCACTTCTACAGTATATCTCTGGTCAACTCCTTTGTTCTGTCAGTCAGTCAAAAAAGCAGTCCGCAAAGAACAACAACAACAACAATGCTCCTGCTGCTGGCATGCTCTTTTATGAAAGTTCTGGCATATAGAAATTTACATGCGCGATAGATTTCTTCTTGTGAGAGACGAGTTCGGCACACTATAACTTCTACCTCCAGAAGTGAACATATTTTTTACTGCTTGACAAGCAAGGCATAGTCTTACACACTTTGATCCAGGAGGTAAGTTTCTTCTCTTACTACAGAGGTGATACACACACATCCATCCCTGAGGGAGTCCATTTCTTCAAACTGAGTTTAACTTTCCTTTGTCTTGTGCGACACCAACACCTTGGGCTTTAAGCAATAAATGTAACATTACCATCCAAGTCCACAATACGGCCAAGATATGAATATGTGAAATAGACATACCCATACCGGTACGTAAAATATTCATAATCATATATAGATAACATAGAAATCCCGAAACACGAAAAACACTTACGACTTCTTAGTTCAGGTACAAAACTTTTTATTACCTTTGAGTTAAAAGGTTTTTTGACATAAGGAGAGAGATACCATCTTTCTATGCTGACTTTTCCATCTGCCCCAAACCATGTGCGACACCTGCCACAAGGCCACCGGCCTGGCTTCAGCGAGCCCCGAAAGTCAACCGTCTTCCTCAGACCTAGAACTCAACTAACTGACTTTTCTCAAATCTCAGCCCATGCTTCCGGTGCATGATGTCATTCACATCCCTGGTCACACCCTCTATCTGCGATTTTTATTGTGACATCTCTGAATGACGTGAACACCTGCGCCCATGTTTGCACCTAACCCATGCGCTAAGCGAAAGGTTCTCAGCCTAAATAAACCAAAAGGCAAGATATATAAAATGAAATCCCTCGGCCATTATATCACATAAACACCATGTGGGGTCAGACAAACTAGCAATCAAATGCACAGTAGAGCCAATGTGTGCCGTGACAAACCCTTGTATGTTATTTAATGCTAAATCCTGTTTATACAAATATATTAAATTTATGGTTTCAATGGTTGCAAGTATGGCTATGTGACACTAACAATTCAACAGCAGTCATTTGTTTGCACACAGCAAAATGGTTAAAACAGTTCTATTTGACCCTAACACAGGTACTACCATTCCAGGTCAGAGTGGACCTTGGAGTAATGGCAATGAAAGGGTTCTTCACATTCTTCAAATCTCCAAGCATCAGATGCAGTATAGTGTCATATTCCAGATACTCATTGTGGTGGTAGTGGGGGGGGTCTTACCTGTCTACAGAGATGCAGTCAGCATATTCTACAATCCCAGCTGACTAGGCTAAAGGAAATGGAATTGGCAACCCAAATCAAAATCTTTTATGGAATCAAGTATAAGAATAATTTAAAAAGAAATTTTGTTTCAGAAAAAGGAAAGAAAAAGTCAGAGCAAACAGAAAAATGTCCATTTGACAAGAGTCTTAAGGTAAAATAAAGAATAAATGTCTGCAGTAATGTACAAAAAAATTCATACTGACATATAATCTACTTCAGAAAGTTGATAATGTCTGAAGTCTGTTGACACCAAAACAGCTAAACATAGCAATTTGCAATGAAAGACCACTTTTCAATCTATTATTCATAATGTGGTTTGAAAGACTAAAATTCTCAGAAAGAAATCTCGTCTAGCAGCCATGTTGCTTTTATGCTGGTGAAGTAATGCGAGACCTTGGGTAGCCACTAGATATGAGAAGAAAAAAATTAACGGGGAAAAAAAAGATGAGGTATTCTTTCGATTCTAACATTCTAACCAGGATTGTGAAAGGTAAGTGCAGAAGTGTGGCGACATTGGAGTTTAGTCAAGAGTCAGTAAGTCTGTGTCAGACTAATTTAACAACATATATATCATGAATTCTTATAAGAAACCAAATAAAATTAGTCCACCAGACAAATTATTTTGAGTAATTTTTTTTCCTTGTGTGATAGACATTTACTCTCACTCTTAATACCCCAACATCAGCATATTTTTACTTCAAAAGGTAAAAGATGACAAGAAAAAAAAAAGAAAAAAAAAGGTATTTATCTAATAAAAGCATAAAATTAAATTTTATCTTTTGATTTTTAAAGTTTAGCATTACTGGCTTGGTTTCTTTGTTTAATGGCATATCAACCTTTGTAGGTTATTTAATGCTGAAGCTATTCTCCTAGAAGGACAGTGGTGGTACTATTTAACCCACAGCTGGGAGGATAAGGAGGTTCATACCTTTCCCAAGGGTATTTGCCCAAAGGTGAATGTAATAGCACGACTAGAATACGAACTCGCTTACTACGATTACGCAGTCCATCACTTTAACCATTACACCACGAGGACACCCACCAAAGTTTAGCATTACATTTTTGTGTAATTATTTTAATATTTTCAATGCTTTTGCATAAATAAATAATCTTGTCATTTTGACAAAAATAATGTTAATATAAAATTCTTCCATAACTTACTAAGTTCAGCAAAGCTTTCAATAATACGACTGAAGGTTGTCCAAGAGATTTTAAGGCTTCAACTAATTTTCTGTAACCGCCAGTACACTGGAATTTATCCTGTGAAGAGAAATAGGATTTTTATTTAGAATAATCGATTGGCAATTGGGATATAAAATATAAAATTAGAATAACAACAAAATAAAATGGAATAAAAAATATATGACTGTCTGACATGAGGGGGGGGGAGCACAAAAATCAGGAAAAGTATTTATGTATATCTAAACAGAATGGACACAGAAATTAACACTGTAAAGTGAATCTCAGTTTCACACTTATATAAAATGGGTGGGAGTCTCAATATACATGGGACCCATGTTACTGTTAATAACTCTACTAATAATAATGTTGTGTTCTTTTTTTTTTTTCAGATTTGAAAATAGTACACTATAACAACTATTAATCCTTGATCATGATGCCTTGGACAAAAGAGGAAAAATATTTAGAGCTACTACTTATTTAAAGACAAAATCATTCAAAACTCTCTCAAAATAGATGCAAGCCATTAATATGATTTATTACTGAGACAAGAAATGCAAAAAAAGATTGCATGTCCTGGAAGTTAATTTAATGAGAATTAAAAAAAAAACAACATTGATTTGATGTCTAGCTCAAAGGATGAAATTTACAGGACATATTCCAAATGAATGCCATTGAGCTTGTCTCAGTAATAAATCATTATCATATTAATGTGTTGCATCTATTTTGAGACACCCTCTCTGTGTGTGTGCGTGTGTGTGTGTGTGTGTACTTCATATTTGAGGAAGTGCTTCTAGTGTAATAGTTATGATCATAGGGAATGAACATGGCAAATCAAGTTCAAATCCCAGTCAATACTGATTGCATTTCAACATAGCACTAATACCCATAGGAAAGGTATGAATCCAATTATTTTCCCTTCAGCTATTGATAAATACAAGGGCAGACTGGGCTCTTTAACCTTGATGTGACAACCAGTCTAGAAGAAGGAAGACTAAATTCAAACCAGTTAAACTCTGCTCAAAAACTGACCTTGCATCTCATCTGGCTTATATAGAGGGCTTAGTAAATACATATTCCTATTTAGCCTTGCCATAGAGTTTTATAGAGATCTTTTCAGGTTAACAAACTCAACTTGTATGCTGAAACACACACGCACAAACAATATATATATATATATATATATATATATATATATATATATATATATATATATATATATATATATATATACATACACACACACACACACAAGAGAGAGGATGACTAGCATGGGGTACTTTCTTCACCACCTTGACGCAGACATAAGAAAAATAACAAGACTTGAATGTCTTCATTTGAAGATTTTGAAAAGGAAACAATCAGTAGTCTTTAACCGAACATATTCAGATAACAACTTGCTGCCTAAGTATATATATATATATATATATATATACACACATTATACTCACATTTACACACACAATCATATATATATATATATATATATATATATATATATAGAGAGAGAGAGAGAGAGAGAGAGGGTGGCAGAAAAGTAATTCCCTCTTAAAATTTTTATTTATTCCTTACTATAAATTTTACATAATTTACTTTAAGCCATTGGTCTAATGAGTAGAGTGTTCGCCAATGGTCCGGGGAGACCAGGGTTCAATCCCAGGTCGAGTTATACCAAAAACTCAAAAAATGGTACTTGATGCCACCTTGCTTAGCACTCAGCATTATAACGTAATGATCATGGGTAAAGTGGAGCAATCCTGGTAATGGAGTAGCACCCTCCCCAATACTATGGTGTAGTAGTTATTGAAAAGGGAGCCTTCGGGTCACCCTCGACTATGGTCGCCAACTTTATTTTAAGTTGTAAGTAAAGTTGGCGACCCTAGTCGATGGCGACCAGAAGGCTCCCTTTTCAATAGCTACTACACCGAGGTGTAGGGGAGGGCGCTACTCCTTTCCCTGGATTGCTCCACTTTACTCTTGATATATACCTTATATTGCTGAGTGTTGAGCAAGAAGGTATCAAGTACCATTTTTAAAGTCTTTGGTATGACGCGACCTGGGATTGAACCCAGGTCTCCTGGACCATTGGCGAACATTCTACCCACTAGGCTAATGAACCGAGGGAGTTACTTTTCAATCGCTCTGTACATATCAACATACACACACATAGCTATATATAAGGTTGTTTCTTTTTTTTTTAAATCAAAATCTAAAAAATCCATCACATGAATAAAGAGATCAGTTTACCTTTGTATTTAATGATCCACACAAAACTGTATTCATCACTTCCAATATTGTCATAGCAAGATTTTGAGATTTCTGTGCTGGCAACTAAAAAGAGAGAGAAAAGACGTTAAGAAAGAAATCAAAAAAAAAAAAAAAAGAAGAGTTGCCAAAATATATGGAGGTACACTTTCCCCACTCAGTGATGAAGTCTGTTTGGTCTTAGTGGGTAATTAGCACTTGCAGAGGTATCTAAGGCTGCAGCCACATGATCTATTTGATGGTGCTGTAGTTTCATATTAAGCAAATTTTTATGAAGTAAGGCTGCAAATCTTAATAACAATGACATATCAAAAAGACAATATAGAGACTAAACTCTGGTTTGGTTGTGTTATATGGCATATCAACCCTTGTGGGTTATTTAATGCAAAATCCTGTTTATACACACAATTTGTAAGAGAATAATTTGTATGAACATTTTTAAACCAGCCAGAGTTCATTTCTTGGCATACAGTTAAATGGTTTCAAGTATTGTTATCTAACTCTAATAATTCTGTCAAATATTAATTAATCATTCGTTTGCACATAGTTAAATGGTTTCAAGTATTGCTATCAAATACTAATAATTCTATTTAATATTAATCATTTGTAAGCACACATTTAAATGGTTTCATGTATCATAAACTTATTTGACCATAAATAGGATCCTAAAAGGTACTACCTCTCCAGGTTATAATGGACCGATGAGTAATGGCAATGAAGGGATACTCCATCATTCCCAAAGTTCCAGAATTGTAGCCTCACTATCAGATGGCTTAGTTTGGTTTGATTTCATGGCATATCAACCATTGTAGGTTATTTAATGCCAAATCCATTTTCATACATATAAATAGTTGTATTTCAAACAATTCAGTTTTGCATAAGTACACAGTGTAGTTCTATTTGACCCAGAGATAGGACCCTATCGGGTGCTACCACTCCGGGGCCAACATGGATCTGAGAGTGATGGCAATAAAGGGGTACTCCACATTCCCCAAAGCTCCAGCATTACTGAAGCCTCACCAAATTTTTAGTGTCATATCCAGGACACTCACTGAGGGAGTCTTACCCCTCTGCAGAAAAGCAGTCATTGTATTCTACAGCCCCAGCCAACTGGGGCAAGATGGTCAAGTGTCATACCCAGTACACTTGTTTGGGTAAGGATTCTTACCCCATAGCAGAATAAACTTTGTAAACTTCCAAATAATTCTTCAATGCCTCAACTTCCAGTGTTCATCATTTACAGTCAACAAGGCAAAATTTCAAATACAAAATGTTTTCCAATTTTCAGGCATTCTATAGTAATTGGAGGATTTATTTTCCCTACGTTGCAATGCCAAATTGCTATATATTTCAGACAGACCATAGTCAATAGCTACCTGAAAGCTCCCTTTTCAATAGCTACTACACCAAGGTATAGGGGAGGGTACTACTCCTTTCTCTGAATTGATTCATTTACCCTTGAAACATACCATATAATGCTAAGTGTTAAGCAAGGAGGTATCAAGTACTACTTTTTGAGTCTTTGGTATGACTCAACCTGAGATTGAGCCCCAGTCTCCCGGGCCATTTACGAACATTCTACCACTAAGCAAATGGGTGGGTTCTAAAAGAACAGCAGTGGTACTATTTAACCCATAGCCAGGAGGATAAGGGTATTTATCTGAAAGTGAATGTAATAGCGTGACTGGAGTTTGAACTCGCTTACTATGATTCTGCGTCCAACTCTTTAACCATTACAGCTAAGGACCCCCCTCCCGAAAATATTTAATGATCCAGACAAAACTGCAGAGATGATGAGTATGCACTAGTAACTGCGACATCTTTCACTTACCTGAAGCAAAAAGAACATAACCTTACTCAAGAGTTTCATTTAAGTATCCATTTGTAATGCAATTCATTCACATGTGCAGGATCAAGTTCTTAATATTACTATCACTTATGAATATCCATGATTTATTATATTTATAAGGACTTGTCCAAAGCAACACAATCTTGTTTAGTTTGGTTTATTTAATGGCATTTTAACCCCTTACGGGTTATTTAATGCTAAAATCTGATTCATAGTAAATTTGATTATAATAGTTATTTGTTTGCACAGTTATAAGATATAAAGTATTCCTATCAAGTACTAAAAATTCATGCACAATTATGCTTTAAAAGTAACAATTCCTATTTGATAATTATTTGTTTGCTGTATAATGGTTTCAAGTACTCCCATCCAATACAAATAATTTTCAAACAGATCTTTTTGATCCATACATAGGTACAACTCCTCTGGGTTAGAGAGGACCTGAGAATACTGGCAATTAAGGAGTACTCCACACTCCTCAGAGTTCCAGAACAGTAGCCTCACCATCAGATGTAGTTTAAGGTTGTGTCCAAGACACCCAGCAGCCTAAATATAATATTCTGGACACAGCTCTTTGCATTTCACTTCATACTAATGTCCGAGGGAAAGATATAAATCTATCCCTGCTCCCTCCAACTATGGGTAAATAGTAGGGCAGGCTGGGCTCAAGCCCAGCAAGTAGACAAACTGGTCCAGGAAAAAGAAAACTCCTTACTAGTTGCATCAAGGTAACTTACAACATTGAATCAGGTCAGGGATTGTTTCTTGTTACTGCTACCAGTTAACCCAGTACAACCTGTCACATATCACTCGGAGATAAGATGGGAGGAAAAAAGTAACTGCCCCATTGCCCTGGGAGACACTATGAAGCGTAATTGCTAAGTATGAAGACAAGAATTGGTTTATGGGATACTAATAAAATTTATTGACCCTTGCATGTCATTTTTAAATACAAATCATTTTTGAAAACTTAAAAAGAATGGTTGGTATCAAAACGGTTGGACTGTTCTATCGAAAGATTGATATTTGTTGCAACAATAATAACAATGTACAAAATGAAGTTACTTACGCTTGTGTTGTTCAGAAGGAAAATGAATGTGTCGAATATCCCTCCAGAAACAAAAATAACTTGAAGGGCTTTTTTATCCCGACAAGAGAGCATCTCCTTTACAGTCTCTGGAAGAATAATATGTAGAAAAGAAAACATGTAATGTAGAAGCAGGCTTCTCCCTCCATGGATAGGGGGAGTTCCCATGGCAGAAGGAGTGGGGGGTCCTAATGTGTAGTGGGTAACATGCTGGACTATGAAATTGTAGTAAGTGATTTGGTACTCCAGTTGTGCTATCCCATTCACTTTTGGACAAATATCCTCAGGAGAGGCATGAACCCCCTTATCTCTCTCCAGCTTTGGGTTATTAAGGGTTTTTTTTTTGTCTTTTGTTCTTTTAATCGCATATGAACTGTTGAGGGGTATTCTTGTAGAAGAACCATAGTGGCACTATTTAATCCATAGCTGGTGGAAGGATAAGAGAGTTCATGCCTTTTCCTAGGACATTAGTCTGAAAGTGAACAAAATGGCACAGCTGAGATTCGAACTCACTTACTACAATTTTGCAGTCCAGCATATTAGCCATTACACTAGAGATTCTCCGCCCCCAGACTAAATAGTACCACTACTGTTCTTCTACAAGGATGGTTTAGGCATTGAATAACCCACAAAAGTTGATATATCATTGATCAAATAACCCCTTCCCAAGTGGATGATAAATGGTCAGCCATGAGAACTCTCACAAAAAAGTGTAAGAAACAGTCACACAAATATAGGGGACTTTTAAAAGGGTCAGTCAGTAAACATCAGAAGACAAATAAGGAGCTTACATTTTAAAGAAAGAACCCTACCTCACCATTAGAGAAGGGCTACAATTTATGAAACAATAAGATCTTTCTTTCATCTACTAAATGTAAAAAAAAAAAAAAATTCCTATCTGCCAGTTTTTGATGTCAGCACAAAGGAATAGAGTGAGTGGTATCTTTTTTTTTGGAACACGTGTCTGACTTTTTCGTTTTGTTGTTTTTTCTTCATCTCACCACTCAGCAATACGACAAATATAACAGTATTACCAATCATCATATTTACCCAACCCCTCCGCTCGGGCAGGATATGACACAAGGTCAATTTTTTAAGCGGAGTTTAACAGGTTTGAATTCAGAGTTTTCTTTTTCCTAGACAAGTTGCCTCACCAAGGCTGAAGAACCTAGTCTGCCCTACTATTTACCCATAGCTGGAGGGAGAATAATTGGATTCATACCAATCATAGTCTGAACACTCAGAATAATCCCCAAAAAGTTGAGAAAAATGAATCAGAGAACTAGAGCTCAAAGAAAGGGTTCTGTAAGAATTCTTAAGAGAGTCTTGAAAAATTCCTGTCACTTAGACTCCAATGAAAAATCAACAGTTAATAAGGGTGTGGGTTATATCTTAATAATATAATTAAAGATACACAAGAGATAGTAAAGTAAGCAAGTAAAGTTGTCTCCCTTTAGTTGAGGGTGACCCGAAGGCTCCCTTTTCGATAGCTACTATAGCAAGGTGCAGGGGAAGACACTACTCCTTTCTCTGGATTGCTCGACTTTACCCTTGATCCATACCTTATAATGCTGAGTGTTAAGCATGGAGGCATCAAGTACCATTTTTTGAGTCTTTGGTATGACTCGACCTGGAGATTGAACCCAGGTCTCCCGGGCCATTGGCGAACACTTTATTGAAGTAAGGAAATACTGTAAGTATCCCATTACTATGTCCTTCACTAGCTTCAGGTTGGTTTCTTTATGGGCTTGGATCATTCTATTCTTGTGAGAGTCGTTCCACACGTCAACAGTTTAAAAAACGCACAAGGAGTAAAATAATAGTACACAGGAAAACGCAGTTTTGAAGAGGAGAAATGTTAATAATTTTATCAGATGTATTTTTTAGCAGAAGCCAAAACTGGACATAGACAATTATATATATATATATATATATATATATATATATATATATATATATATATTTAGGAGGTGCCCATGGTGTAATGGTTATCATCGTAGGAAATGGACACGGCGACATGAGTTCAAATCCTGAACGAGACTAATTGCATTTCACATGGCACTAATACCCTTGGGAAAGGTATGAATCCAATTATTCTCCCTCCAGCTATGGGTAAATAGTAGGACAGACTGATTCTTCAGCCTTGGTGAGGCAACTAGTCTAGGAGAAGGAAAACTCTGAATTCAAACCTGTTAAACTCCGCTCAAAAAAAAAAAAAAAATGACCGTGTGTCATATCCTGCCCGAGCAGAGGGGTTGGGTAAATATGATTATATATATATATATTTATTTGTTTTGAACCAGTTCTTTTTAGAGCCACCACAATGTTTACTGGCTTTCCAAGCCAAGTGCTGACAATGATAAGCAGACACAAAAAAGAGCCTTGGTGAACAAAGACACAGAAACCAGATAAAAATAAATAAAATAAAAGAAAGAATGGATGAAATTTGTCCAACAGTCCAAAAGCTGCTGGCAGCAGGAATTCTACAAGAAAACACAGTAACAATGTACAGAGTCCAAATTAAAACATAGTAAAAGATAAAAGGCAGATCAAACCCCAACAAAGTTTGTACTTTGGGTGGCTTTTATGGCATATCAACCATTGTAGGTTATTTATTACAAAATCCTCTTTATACATACATATTAAATATTCTGATTTAGTTTGGTTGGGTTTTATGGCATATCAACCATTGTAGGTTATTTAATGCCAAATCCTCTTTATACATATATAATAAATATATAGGATTTGGTTTGGTTGGGTTTTATGGCATATCAACCATTGTAGGTTATTTAATGCCAAATCCTCTTTATACATATATAATAAATATATAGGATTTGGTTTGGTTGGCTTTTATGGCATATCAACCATTGTAGGTTATTTAATGCCAAATCCTCTTTATACATATATAATAAATATATAGGATTTGGTTTGGTTGGGTTTTATGGCATATCAACCATTGTAGGTTATTTATTACAAAATCCTCTTTATACATACATATTAAATATTCTGATTTGGTTTGGTTGGGCTTTATGGCATATCAACCATTGTAGGTTATTTAATGCCAAATCCTCTTTATACATATATAATAAATATATAGGATTTGGTTTGGTTGGGTTGAGTTTTATGGCATATCAACCATTGTAGGTTATTTAATGCCAAATCCTCTTTATACATATATGACAAATATGTATATGATTTGTCAACACATTTTGTAGATAAGATTCTTAAATGAGCTTGAGCTCTTTTTTGCATACAGTTATATGGTTTCAAGTATTGCTATATAATGGTCACAATTCGACATCTCTCATTTGCTTACATAAAGTTTGTTCTATTTAACACATAGAACCCAATCAGGTGCAACCATTCTGGGTCAGAGTGGACCTGAGAGCAATGGCAATGAACGGGTATTCCACATTATCCAAAGCACCAAGGCTTGAGCCTTGGCATCAGATTGTTTAATGTCATATTCAGGACACTCATTGGTGGAGTCTTACTCCTCTGCAGAGATGCAGTCAGTGTATTGTACAGCTCAGCTGACTGGGCTGAACACAAACAAAGTTCAGAACAAAAGAGGGACACTTCCTTCGATCTTAAACTCTTTTTCATTGATTAATTGATTATTTTATCAGCATGTCAACCTGTCTGGGATTATTTTATTCCTAGAAATTAGGGAATCTGATTCATTGTATGGTCATACTTTTGTGTAGTTGTTTAAGAGTGTTATTTTATTTTCCATACATCAAAAACAAATAATTTTTAAACAGATCTATTTGACCCAATGATGGGATCCTAATGATACCACCACTCCAGATCAGAGTGGACATGGGAATAATGGCAATGAAATCATACTGCACACACAATCTCCAAGACATGGAGCCTCACCATTAAATGCAGTTTAGTGTCATAGCCGGACATCTTTTTTATTGCTGGGGAAGGTCAATCTTCTGCAGGGGATACAGTCAGCATATTCCAAGCTATACTGACAAGGCAGTCTCTTTTTTTGTAGAGTAGTCTCTTCTATATTTTACTACAACTACAATCTATACTTTTATACTGTCCCTTAAACATACACCATCTTTTTGCTGGTGCTTTACAATGAATTGTCCATTTTCTTTTTGCAAGCCATTGTTATCATTCAAATGGCTTTCACCTTCCTCCAGCATAGCAATTCTTGCCAATGTGAAGAAAGGAAAAAAAGGAAGAATTCATATTCATGACAATATGATAGATAGCTGGATGAAATATGATAGAAATTAAGGTGCAACGATAAATATATAGCTATACAGATCGATTATTAAAATGTCTTATTAAGGAGAGGTCTAATTCATTCAAATTTGCCTTTACTCGAACATTGATGCAGTTCCATCATGAAATTGTCAAACCTCTAATTATTTGTTTGCTTGCAAGAAAAAAAAACTTATTCCTTATTATAGTCCATTTTTTTCTAGGTTCAATATAACTATCAAATTTCTCATTTACTTTTTTTTTTATTGTCCTCTTTATATTTCTCATTTTTCAAAATGGAATACTGTCACATACAAGAACCTAGAATGTTTTGGTATAATAGTACATATGAATTGGTAGTTCACAGCTTTGGGAAATACTCCTTCATTGCCATCGCTCCCAGGTCCACTCTGGTTTGGAAGGGTCATCTCTATGGGTCAAATAGACATGTTTGACATTTAAACTGAGTGCAAACAAATGAATTTTGCAAAATTGAATTGTTAGAAATAGAACTGTTTGATCATTAAACAGTGTTTAAACATATGATTGATATTTAATTGAATGGTTACTGAAACATTGCAGTACTTGGAATCATTTAAATTTGTTGACTTATGCTAAATAGGACTGTTTGATCATTTAATCGTATATTTCAACAAAATATGTTTACAAATCATATCTAATATATATGTAAAACAAGATTCTGCATTACATAACCGACAATAGTTGATATGCCATAAAGCCCAACCCAAACAAGTAACTATTCTTAATATAAATAATTTACAGATATATAATAGCAGGTATTTCTATCTGATACTAATATTTTTGTACACAGTTGTATGGTTTTAAGTATTCCTATCTAATAATAATAATAATGTGGTTTCCAGTATTCCTATATAATACTAATAATTATATAGTTTCAAGTAACTAATAACAACAATTGTAGCTTCAAATAATTATTCTTGATACAAATAGTTTGCACATTTATACTGTTTCAAGTATTCCTATCTAATACAAATAATTTGTACACAGTTATATTTTCTTTTGCCTCATGCAAGCCATAATATGGTTTCAAGTATTCCTATCTAATACTAATAATTTATACTCTATTAAATGGTTTCAAGTAGTTCTTTCTAATACAACTAATTTTCAAACAGGTCTATTTGACCTATGGATGGGACCCTAATAGGTAACATCACTTCAAGTCAGAATAGATCTGGGATTCATGGCAACAAAGAGGTATTCCATACTCCCCAGATCTCCATAACTGGAGTCTCATATTCAGATGTAGATTTGTGTCCTACTCAGGAAACTTGTTTATAAGTAACTCTTCCTCTTTAATAATAATGATTTGTTTACACAGTTATATGGTTTGAAGTGTCCCCATCTCATACTTATCAAACAAATCAGTTTCACTCATAGATGGGATCCTAACACATTTGGCAAGGAAATACTGCATCCCTGCTTTAATGTGAAAACTACTTTGTTGTGTACAGTTCTTTGCATTTCTGAACTGACACAAGAACTGTTGGGCTTAGAATATGCTGACTGCATCACCTAAAAAGGATAAGACCTCACACTATCACCTGCCCACCAAAAAGGGGTGGCTAGGTATGATATTAAACTGCATCAAGTAACTAATAATAATCACAATTAGAATTGTGGAGTACTCTTACATTGCAGGTTTACTACAACTTGGAGTGGTAGTACCTGTTAGAATACCATATACAGGGTTTAATAGATCTGTTTTGAAAATTATTAGTATTAGATAGGAATACTTGAAACCATATAATTATCATTATTAGGAATACTAGGGACCATATAAGATGTAAACAAATGATTATCAAATACTAACAGTTACTTTAAACCATACATGAAAATTATTAGTATTACATAGGAATACTTGAAACCATATAATTATTGATATTAGGAATACTTGAAACCATAAGAGAAGATGCAAACAAATGATTATTATTAAACAGTAACAGTTACTTTAAACTACATAATTATGTGAAAATTATTAGTATTAGATAGGAATACTTGAAACTATAAAACTGTGTACAAATTATTTTAAATTAACTAGGAATACTTGATACTGTATAACTGCATACAAACTATTGAAATCTGCATGTTAACAAATGATTATTATTATATGATAAAGTTAGTTTAAATGACAAAATTTTGTACAAATTAAATAGTTTCAAGTATTTCTATCTAACTGTGTGCAAACAAATAACTCTAGACAAAAAAATGTGCAATGGAATATTGAAAATATAGTTATGATAATAACTGAACTTTTACAAATGAATCAAATTTCAGCATTAAAATAATCCATAAGGGGTTGGTATGCCATTGAATAAACCAAATGTGAATAGTTACCAATTCTTAACAAGTATCATATATTTCATAAGATTAAAAGACTTTATCAAAAATCAAAATTCTTGAAAACCAAGTTTAATTTGGTTTGATTTTATGGCATATCAACCATTGTTGGTTATTTAATGCTAAATCCTCCTTATACATATATATTAAATATATAGGTTTTGCTTTGGTTGGGTTTTATGGCATATCAACCATTGTAGGTTATTTAATGCCAAATCCTCTTTATAAAATAAGTAAAGTTGGCGACCATAGTCGAAGGTAACCCGAAGGCTCCCTTTTCGATAGCTACTACACCAATGTGTAGGGGAGGGCGCTAATCCTTTCCCTAGATTGCTCTACTTTACCCTTGATCCGTACCTTATAATGCTGAGTGTTAAGCAAGGAGGCATCAAGTACCATTTTTTGAGTCTTTGGTATGACTCGACCTGGGATTGAACCCAGGTCTCCCGGGCCCATATATATCAAATATATATGATTTGGTTTGGTTGGGTTTTATGGCATATCAACCATTGAAGGTTATTTAATGCCAAATCCTCTTCATACATATATATTAAATATATATGATTTTGTTTGGTTGGGTTTTATGGCATATCAACCACTTTAGGTTATTTAATGCCAAATCCTCTTTATACATATATATTAAATATATACGATTTGGTTTGGTTGGGTTTTATGGCATATCAACCATTGTAGGTTATTTAAAGCTAAATCCTCTTTATACATATATATTAAATATATATGATTTTGTTTGGTTGGGTTTTATGGCATATCAACCATTGTAGGTTATTTAATGCCAAATCCTCTTTATACATATATATTAAATATACATGATTTGGTTTGGTTAGGTTTTATGGCATATCAACCATTGTACGTTATTTAATGCCAAATCCTCTTTATACATATATATTAAATATACATGATTTGGTATGGTTAGGTTTTATGGCATATCAACCATTGTAGGTTATTTAATGCCAAATCCTCTTTATACATATATATTGAATATATATGATTTTGTTTGGTTAGGTTTTATGGCATATCAACCATTGTAGGTTATTTAATGCCAAATCCTCTTTATACATATATATTAAATATACATGATTTGTAAACACATTTTGAGTTTGAGCTTTTTTTGCACACAGTTAATTGGTTTCAAGTATTACTATATAACAGTGAAAATTTAACATTAGTCATTTATTTGCACACAGTTTGTTCAATTTGACCCAAAGATCAGACCTATCAAGTTCTACCACTCTAAGTCAGAGTGACCTGAGAGCAATAGCAATGAATGGATACTCCACATTACCCCAAATCTCTAAGGCTGGAAACTGCCATCAGATGGTTTAATGTCATTTCCAGGACACTGGTTCGTGGGGTCTTGCTCCTCTGCAGAGGTGCTGTCAGTATATTCTGCAGGCCCATCTAATAGATTAAAATTAATATATCATAATGGAGTTTATGTAACTGTAACTAAAATTACACCACCATTGATGTCTGGTCCAGTCGGCTGGAGCAGTAGAATACAATGACTGTATCTCTACACAGGGGTAAGATTCCCTCAACAAGTGTCCTGGATATGATACTAAACAATCTGATTGTGAAGCTTCAGTAATGCTGGGAATGCAGAGTACTCCTTTATTGCCATCGCTCCTAGGTCCACTCTGACTCGGAGTGGTAGCACCTGATAGGGTCCTATCTATAGGTCAAATACAACCAAACTGCGTACATATGCTGAACTGAATTGTTTGAAATAGAACTTTCCATATGTATAAAAATGTATTTGGCATTAAATAACCTACAATAATATACAGTGTAACCCGGATATAAAATACCCTGATATAAGAGAGATTTTCTCTGGTCCCAAATTAGAGCCTGTGTTACATAAACAAAATAGACCAAAACCAGATATAAGAGACTTCTTCTCCAGTCCCGATAACTCTCTTATATCCGGGTTACACTGTATTAATCAAATCAGAATAAACCTTTTTACTTATCTCACTCTTCAGGTTTCAATAAGATTTAGTTCTTTTTAAAAATTTTCTGAGATACGCTTTTGACTAGTTTTCCACTAAGATAATGGTACCGTCTTCTTGAAATACTTACGAATCATAGAGACCTGAAGAGAAAATGCCTCATTTTCAGGATGTTCTTGGTCCATTTTTAATGACTGCAAAACATTCAGGTAGCCTTCCATCACTTGACTAACTTCCACTTGTCTCTAGATTAAGAGTGAGAAGTTAAAAACTATGATCATTATAAAAACAAAATATACAAAAAAAAAAAAAAAAAAAAAAAAAAATCACTTCATTTTAGCAGTGAGATTTCTTATTTTGATTACATCTCTAGATTGGTAGTTACCAAATTAAGCTCATTATTCTGGATTGATATGAAAAGAAAGAAAAAAAGTGACAGGGTACACTAGTTTGACAGAAGCTTCATCTAAATTGGTAATAATACAGAAAATATTTCAGTTCTGGTGAAAAAAAAAAAAAAAAAAAAAAAAATTTTGTGAATACTTTAATTTTTGGTACATAAGACAATCCTCAAAATTCCAAGTTAAAATGTAAGTCTTGAGTTATATGTACAACATAAGACTACCCCCTCCAAAGTGGACACTCAATTTATAGTAGGTGCATTTTTGGACATTCCTCGTGTAAACAATGTCACACGACAAATTCTCTTCTCTTGCCTGCTGTTATTTCATATACCACTAACATATAGTCTCAGCATTTATATATATATATATTACACACACACACACATATATATATACTAATTAAATTACCATGACTAGAAAATTTGGCAAGCACCTACATGCGACATACAGAACACTGAACAGCTGTTTTGACCTTATTGGGTCTCATCAGCAGTTCATACCATGATCTCCACCACTAGAGATCGAACTAGCAACCATAAAATGCAGAGCCAAAATTCTACCACTGAGACACCGGTCCATATCACACATAAATGATGCCAAATTAACTAGTCATGGTAAATGCACAACTACTTAACCTGATGTGTCTTGAAGGTACGTTATCCATACAGAGGATCCAGTAACCTCTAGGGCTACATCTTCCCAAGACGTCTTTTATATAAGTAAAGTTGGTAACCATAGTCCAGGGCAACCTTAAGGTTCTTTTTTTATTAGCTACTACACCAAAGTGTAGGGAGGGGTGCTACTCTTTTTCCATGGATTGCTCTACTTTACCCTTGATACATACCTTATAATGCTGAGTGTTAAGCAAGGTGGCATCAAATACCATTCTTTTGAGTCTTTGGCATGACTCGACCTGGGATTGAACCCTGGTGTTCCAGGCCTTTAGTGAACACTACCCACTAGGCCAATGGGATGTGGACTGTGGTACATAACCCTCCTTAACACATACCATACTGGTTGCAACTATATACATACAGTTACAGTACAGATCCTCATCAACTGACTCATCTTGTTTCACTGACTAATATAAGTGGTACATGATATTGTAGCTCTATCTACCTCAAACAATGTGACAGAAAATGAAAGTCCTTTTATAACACCATACTTGTATTGTTTTATTAAAATAATGTGAATTGCAGTAAGTGATTTCAGTAGAAAGTATTTATGTTGTTACCATGGTAGGGGTAAGCATATTGTCAATCATTAGCCATGTTAACAACATCACATATACAATAAGATTTAGGATCAATGTTTTATATCCTGAGCATATAAGACGAAGTTAAAAGGTCTTCTTATAGGCTGATATATCTGATAATCACAAAACAATGTCTCCTCTTGTCACAATTAGATAAGTTAATAAAACAACCATAAAAACAACTGAGTCCTTAAATCACCAGACTTTTGTTATTTGATTGATATATGATCAGACTTTTCATGAGATTCTAAAACATTCAATGTTAATATCTTTTAGTAAATGGTATAATTCCTTTAAACAAAGAAAATGGAAAGATGAAGATGAAAATAGCTTAGGGTTATTTCTAAGTCGAAGTAATATCTGGGATTTTTGTAAGATGAAAAAAGGCTTGGAGATTACAGCTCTAGACCAAACATTTTCATTTTTTTGGGGAAAAAAAATCATTTTCTAAACAATGTCTTCTGTCATTACAATTAAACAATTTGATAAAATAACTGAGATCTTAAATCACCAGATTTTTGTTGTTCAATTGATATCAAATCAGATTCATTATGAGATTCTAAAACATTCTATGTAAATATGTTATCTTGTATTAAATGATATAATTTGTGTTAATTGAAAAAAAATTTTAAATGCAAAGGTATATATTCTTTCGTTTACAAAGTTTAGGGTTTTTTTAAGTTTCTTTGTAATATTTGGTGTTTATAGAATAAAAAAGAGTTGGTGACTACTGCTCTAGAGGAAATATTTTGATTTTGAAGAAAGAAAGATAATAAACAATATCAAATCAATATCTTGTTACCATTAAACAATTTGATAAAACAACCGAGTCTTTAAACCACCAGATTTTTGTTACTTGATTGATATAAGTTCACATTCGTTATGAGATTCTAAAACATTCAACGTTAATATGTTATTTTGTATTAAATGGTATAATTCATTTTAATAGAAATTTTTTTTTAAATGCAAAGGTATATATTCTTTCATTTTCAAAGTTTAAGGTCATTTCTAAGTTAAAAAGAAAAAACAGTTAGGAACTTCTGCTCTAGAGGAAATATTTTGATTTTGAAGAAAAAAAAGAAGATAGTAAACAATATCAAATCAATATCTTGTTATAATTAGACAATTTGAAAAAAGAAAAGGAAAAAGAACCAAGTCATTAAATTTCCAGACTTTTGTTAGTTAATTGATATTAGATCAAATTCTTTATGAGATTCTAACAGATTCCTTTTTAAATTATCAAGTTCAAGGATTCTTTTTAGATATTTCGGTAATATTTTTAGTTCGTAATAAAGAAAAATTAGGGATCGCTATATTACATGACCCTCTTGGGTAAAGAAGAAAAACTTTCAATGCAATCACACACACACAGAATTCCTTCAATGTAATCACAGATAAACACACGATTCCTTCATTGTAATCGCACATACTAAAACACACAAATCCTTCATTGCAATCATACATACACACACACAATTATTTCAATATAAACACACACATACTCAATCCCTTCATTGCAATTCCACACACACAGACACACACAATTCCTTCACTGTTATCACACACACACACACACGTACACCCAATTTCTTCATTACAATCATACACAATATATTCATAGTATTATTGTGATACCTTCCCCATACCTCTCACATGAACACTCACTTCCTTTACTGCCCATCACATACAATTCCTTTCTTCTACGTTACACTAGCATAACTGATTCCTTCAATGCAATCACATACACACGTATATATATATATATATATATATATATATATATATATATACACACACAATACCGTGATTATACATATAACACAAACACACACAATATAAGAAATGTGATATATAGTGACAGTAAATGAGAATGTACTGATGGTCAGCAGCTATTATTGAATGATCAATGAGAAACTCCTCCCCTATCAAGTAGATTCTATCGCAGTACAAGAGTTCCCAAGTAGCAATTAAAAAAAACGTTGGCGGTACTTACTTGGTCCGGACATGAACAATGAATGACATGCACCATTCGCACTATACACTTGAGAACGAGTTTCTTAAGAATAATCATTTGTTGTTGTTTCTCACTGGGTGCTTTCTGTTGACTGATGAGGGATACACAACCCAGCAATACATCAAGAGTCGCAGGAGTAATTGAACGCAAGGCATTTTGCTGTAGAAAATAGAATGAGAAATGATTCATGTTTACAGATAGAAATGTAATAAATCTACTGATTATTATAGATTATTATAATTGAATATCATAGATAATCTACAATAATCTATGATAATCATTAATTATAATAATCTGTCATTATCAGAAATGATTATACTAGAATATTATAGACTATTATTATAGGTTGGTTGGTTGTTTGGTTTTTATGGCATATCAACCTTTATAGGTTATTTAATGCCAAATCCATTTTTATACAAACAGTTCTATTTTAAACAATTTAGTTTAGCATGAGCACACAGTTTAATTGTCAAAAATCATTTCTATTTCAAATTATTCAGTTTAGTCAAAAGGTTCTACATAAATCAATTCAGTTTAGCATAAGTACAGTTTCATTGTCAAAAACTGTTCTATTTCAAACAATTTAGTTTAGCATGAGTACACAATTTAATTGTCAAAAATCATTTCTATTTCAAGCTATTCAGTTTAGTCAAAAATTTTAATTGACACAATTCAGTTTAGTATAAGTATAAAAGTAAAAGAATGTAGAAATAAGTAGAAAAGTAGAAAAATATTAAGACGCCTAGGCGACACAGTCTGTGTTAAACATACTACCAAAATACTAAGCAAATCGACTCCAACTCTGGCACAGTTGGAAATAACGGTCAGTTATATATTGTCTTTTACTATACTGTCCTTTTAAAATGCATGAATGATTTTATTTTTTATTTGTAAAATCACTTCTGTATACTATGTGTGTTTTAAATACAAAGATATTTACTGTAATTCCAAGTAACAGTTGAACCTGGTCAAGAGAAGCTAATAGTATTGGACTTTATTAGAAAGTGACAACCAAAGTTAGTGTAGAATAGAATGTCTATAAGGATGCAAAGAACCATAAATAAGGACTGTGATGAAATTTAAAAAAAAAATAAAAAGTAACTGCGGACTTTAACTAAGTTAAAACTTAATATTGGCAGAAGTGGGGGGGGATAAAGAAAAAATTTTCTTTTTTTTTCATGAAAGCCATGAGAAGCAGTATGGTGAATGTAAAGGTGAACGGATAAACCCGCGTATGTTTTAACACCAGGCCTAACCAGGCCCTAGGCATATGAATCCTATGATTCAATGGCCAGGATCAAATAGTTTGATTGGGGATCTACTGCTGCTCATCTATAAGGGTGGCTTCTATAGATGAGAATAAAAACAGCCATTGAAAGATTACCTTGACCCACACTCAAACCACTTGACCAAACCACATTGCTCTTTGTACGGGGGAAAGAAGGGATAGGAGTATAGGTATACTTATAGGATCACTAAATAGCATCAAAAAAATACAACTGAGGATGATGGTAGCTACTTTTAATGGCAACCCCAGTGCAACAATCATCTGCTATAGCCCTAACATTGTTAGAGAAGGAACTGACTCCAACGCCTTTTATAAAGAGCTATCCTCCCTTGTTCATAGCATCCTGAAACAATGTTCTTGTCAATGGTGGAGACATGAATGCTCAAATTGGTAAAAACATAAACCACAAATTCAGCTTACACAACTCGTCAAACAGAAATGGGAAACATCTAACAGATTTCACACAAGAAAATAGATTAACATACCTCAATATAAACTTTCAAAGAAGGAAGGGAAAATTAAGGACCTAATCCTACGTAAATAATACTAAAGCATAGATAGACTATGTCTTTATAAATAAAAAAATGGAATGAGAGTGCATTGAATTGCAAGGCATATTCCTCTTTTAAGGGTATGTCCTCCAATCACCAAATTGTCACGGCAAAGATATGACTGAGCCTACGAAGGAATACAGTCCGAACAACAACCACTGTACATTATGACTGGTTTCTGCTTAATAACAGGGATATTGGAGACAAATATGCATTAACACTAAGAAACAAATTCAATGCACTACAGGAGAAGTCAGAAACACATACTCCAAATGACAAATACGAGAATTTCATCAATGCCCAACTAGAAGCAGCAGCAGAATGCATACCAACTAAACAAAGAGCTAAACCTAGAGTCCCATGAGAGAAATTAGCCGTTAGAAGCTTCCAAATGCAATAGGAAGAACTCAACCAATATCAATGCACTGAAACTTAAAAAGGCACAAAATGAATTGGTTAACATATACCAAAAAGAACAAACAGAATACATACAAAATCAGATCAATAAGATTAGAGACTCGGTTGAAGATAGACAATCTAGGATAGCATTGCAAATGGTAAACAAAGTAAGTAGAAGGAAGAGCACTGTGAAAGCTAAACTAAAAGCTACCAGCCAAAAAGAACAAATATAACTATGGAAAAAACATTTTGAGAATTTACTTGGAAACACTCCGAAAGTTACACATGAACTAATCATGAAAATCATTAGCAAACAATTAAACATCAAACTAGAACAGTTTATACATGAACAACTCAACTAAGAAAAATTAAAAATAGAAAAGCAACAGGACTTGATGAAATACCCCCCGAAGTATGGAAGACCAGGGAATTCAACGACTTACTGCTTCAACACTGTAATGCCGCATATAATCAAAACACAATAGACAGATAGACAAAGGGATGCATCCTCCCCTTCCCTAAAAAAAGGCGACCTCAGATTAGCCAAGAACTACTGTGGTATAACCCTTACATCCATCGTGGCCAAGATATACAATGCTCTACTACGCAACCACATAGAACCCAAAATTGGGAAGAACCAAAATGTCTTCCGAAGAACTCGATCCACAACATCTCAAATTTTGACTATTCATTGAATTCTTGAAGATGTATGTGCAAAAAACCTTGACACAACAATATTATTTGTCGACCTCTCCAAGGCCTTTGACTCCATACACAGAGGGAAGATGGAGCAAATACTACTCATCTATGGCCTACCCAAAGAAACCATCACAGCCATAATGATGCTATATAGAAACACGAAAGCAAAAGTCCGCTCCCTGGATGAAGCCAGAGACTACTTCGACATTGTAGCAGGTGTACTGCAAGGAAACTCATTAGCCCCATACCTCTTTATCATCTGTCTAGACTACATGCTAAGAACGTTTATTGATAAAACGAAAGACAATGGTCTCAAGCTGATAAAGGAAAAAAGCAGAAGATACACCGCACATACAATTACGGACGCAGACTACACTAATGACATAGCGCTTCTGGCAAATACACCTGCCCAAGCCGAAACCCTGTTACATTGTCTGGAATGAGAAGCTGCTGGCACAGGCCTCCATGTCAACACAGACAAGACAGAACACATGTGCTTTAATCAAAGAGGCGACATCACCACACTAAATGGTAGTTCTCTTAAACTAATAGACAAGTTTACCTACTTAGGAAGCAGTCTCATCAACAGAGACAGACATCAACATGTGACGAGCAAAGGTATGGACAGCAATCAATAGGCTATCAGTCATATGGAAGTCAGACCTAACCAATAAAAAAAAAATGCATTTTTTCCCAACCAGTGGTGTGTTGATACTGCTATACAAATGCACTACATGGATGCCAACTAAACATATGGAGAAAAAGCTTGACAGCATTTACACAAGAATGCTGCGAGCAATATTAAACAAGTCCTGGAGGTAGCACCTAACAAAGCAGCAGCTGTACGGCCACCTACCACCCATCACGAAAACTATCCAAGTTTGACAAACCAGACATGCGGGACACTGCTGGAGAAGGGACGAACTTATAAGTGACATTCTCCTATGGACCTCTTCATATGGACGAGCAAAGGCAGGACGACTAGCTAGAATCTATATACAACAGCTGTGTTGATACAGGATGTAGCCTTAGAGACCTACCGGGAGCGATGGATGAAAGAGACGGGTGGCGGGAGAGAGTCAGGGAGATCTGCACTGGTGGCACAACATGATGATGATGATAAGTATAGTTTTTGTCCACACAGTTAAATGTCAAAACAGTTCTCTTTTAAATAAGTCAATTTAGAGTAGCATAGTTTTAATGTCAAAAACAGTTTTATTTCAGACAATTCAGTTTAGCATAACTACACAGTTTAAATATGAAAACTGTTATTTCAAGTAATTTAGTTAAGCATAAGTATGCAGACACTATTTAACTCATAGATAAGGCCCTATCAAGTGCTACCAGTCCAGGCCAGGCCAGGCCAGGCCAGAGTGGATCAAGGAGTGATGGCAATGGAGGGATGCTCTGCATTCCCCAATGCTCCGGCATTACTGGAACCTCACCATCAGATTATTTAGTGTCATATCCGGGACACTCGTTCAGGGGGGTGGGTTTTACCTCTCTGCAAAGAAGCAGTTGGGATATTCTACAGCCCCAGCCGACTGGGCAATACACAGAGTTGAATATCAAAAACAGTTTTTATTTCAGATAATTCAGTTTAGCATAAGTACACAGTTTAAATATGATAAAAGTTCTATTTTAAACAATTCTATTTAGCATAAATATGCAGTTTCAATAAAAAACAGTAAACTCTCGAAACCACAGTTAAGTTCTATTTGACCCATAGATCGGACCCTTATTAGGTGCTACTACTCTGGGCCAGAGATGATTTCTTTTGTCTGTTTTAATTTTATTTGCTTTTTCTTGTTACTTACAGACCGAGTAAGCAGCATAAGTTTTATTCCTGATTTGTGCTGCTTACTGACAATTGACAGATTTGTGAGATTACAGATCTGGGCTGGATCTTACATGACTGAGCAAGGTTATGTAGAAGAATGGCAGTTGCCAATGCAGCAGGTCTCTCCTCTTCACAACACTGACACTGAATAAGAGAAGGCAAGGGGCAATACTACTTGGCATCAGTATTATTGAAGCAGTTTCCAAAACAAGGTTGAAGATGTCAAATGTTTTCAATTCAGGGTTGTTGTTCTTCTAGATTAGTTGCCTACCAAGGCTAAAGACGGTGCAGTATCCCCAGTAAATTATGAGTCAATGAATTATTGCAATATTTAAACAAATCAAGTCTAAGAAGCATAGTGTCAAACATTTTGAAGTTTTCAATTCTGTATCAAGAGTAATGAGCATGCCACTAGCCAGCTTCTTGAAATGAGAGAGAAGTCAGAATAATAATTTTAAAAAAATCAAATTTATATACTCACCTGATCACCAGACATTATGCCACCAAACATGTATAATAAAGGGATTTGTATTTCAATGGGTAAGTCTTTTTTCTGGAAACATTCTAAAAATAAAGAAAATAAAATTCAAATAAAAAATTCTTTTCAATTCTTTTAATATGCAATGGGAATATTTTCCATGATCCATTAACTTATTGAGGTACTATGCTCAGTAGTTCCCTTTCATGGCATCTCTCGGGGCAATTATCTCCATAAAAGCTTCAAAGTAAGCAAGTTTGAACTTCAGTCACGCTATTACACTTACTTTTGGACAAATACGCTATAGAAATGTATGGAGCTCCTTATCCCACAGGCAATCGGTTAAATAGTATCACTGCTTGTCACTTACAAGGATGGCTTTGGCATTAAAAATCCCATGAAGGTTGATATGCCACTAAACAAAGACGCTTTAAATAGTATCACTGCTTGTCATCTACAAGGATGGCTTTGGCATTAAAAATCCCATGAAGGTTGATATGCCACTAAACAAAGACGCTTTAAATAGTATCACTGCTGTTCATCTACAAGGATGGCTTTGGCATTAAATAATCCATGAAGGTTGACATACCATTAAACAAAGACGCTTTAAAATATTTTCAGTGCTGTTCATCTACAAGGATAGTTTTGGCATTAAATAATCGATAGATGTTGATATTCCATTAAATAAAGAAACATTTAATAGTAACACTACTATTCTTCTACTAGGACAGCTTTAGCTTTAAATAACCCATGAAGGTTGATATGCAATCAAACAAAGCTGCCTTAAATTGTAGCACTACTGTTCTCGAAGGAAGGCTTTGGCATTAAATAACCTACAAAGGTTGATAGGCCATTAAACAAAGAAGTCAAAGCAAATTAAGGCAACAGGGATTACTAAACAGTGCTCATCTCCTCTCTAAATAACATGCAACAAGTTGTACTGTGTTATATGGTGCTGGGAGCAAGGAAAAATTCTTGATCTCACAAAAACGACTTGTGTCAAATGCCCAAAAAGTATTGCTTATAATAACAATTGGGAAAATGCCAAATTTTATTACCCATTTCAAATGTACAATCTGCCGTTAGTTAGTTTTAAGGCATATCAGTCTTCAGTAGATCATTTCCTGCTGAACTGAGTCTTTCTTTCCAGCAATTAGATAGTTTTAAGTAACAAATAATAACCGTTTGTGAACAATTATAGCTTCAAGTAACAATTTTTATTAATACGAATAATTTATACACAATTCTAAGGTTTCAATAAACTTACAATTTGATTCATTTGTAAACAATTATAGCATCAAGTAACAGTTCTTTATACTAAAAAATTCATGCACAGTTCTTATGGCTTTATGAAATTCATGATTTGAATCATAAACTAATGGAGAATAAAACTGCAATACCCTGAATGACAATGCGAGAGGATAATACACATTCTGTCAAAGTCTTAGGACATCTAGTGATGTAGTAACATTCATACCAGTGCATTGTATCATATGCATGTGAGAGTACAGGCCTGTGTTAACAGCTAAGGAGCATAAGTTAGTTAGTTAGCGACCATAGTCGAGGGTGACCCGAAGGCTCCCTTTTCGATAGCTACTACACCAAGGTGTAGGGGAGGGCGCTACTCCATTCCCTGGATTGCTCCACTTTACCCTTGAACCGTACCTTATAATGCTGAGTGTTAAGCAAGGTGGTATCAAGTTCCATTTTTTAAAGTCTTTTGGTATGACTCGACCTGGGATTGAACCCAGGTCTCCCGGGCCATTGGCGAACACTCTAACCGCTGGGCCAATGTCCCGGTTAAGGAGCATAAACAGTGTATTAATATGAGGTTTGAGTACTGGTGATATGCCCCTTATATTGATCTGTATATGTGATCATTTACTGTAATTCAGCAATGTTAACTGAACATTTAACCGAGTAAATTGATATATATTCTAAGTGTTACAGCTTTAATTTCTATCAGTGTATATGTATATATATGATAAAAGAACTGTACATAAGGAAAGCTTTTGCATAAAGAGAGTGCTCAATGCTCTTATGGGAGAGGAGGTATAAAACCTATGGATAGTAGAATTGTGGACATTAGAAGTCTTTACTTTAGATAACATGTAGTTTACACAATCTTCAGACAGACTTGTGGAGGGAAAAAAAAGTGAATGTGTACCTTACCGAAAAGAGAGCAACAATATCTTTATTTTTAGAGCAACTTTTTTGTGAGTTGATAGATTTTAATAGCATGTCAACCCATCAGGGGTTATTTTATGCCAACAGGTTAGGGAATAGAGTACATTATACATCATTATTTACACTATTTAGTTAACAGTTTTAAAAACATGTTAACATTGTTAGAGTTGTGAGGGGTGCAGGGTTTCTTTGTGTGCAATTGATCAGGTTTATGACTACATTTTTTGGTATAAAACAGAATTTCTTCAATTTTCATATTTTCTTACATATTACTTACACTGAAAAGGCATTTTCTGATGAGAGTGAAAGCTCCACATTCTATGAGAACGTGTTTAAGAGCGCAAAGTGTTTAACATGTCATACCACTGTGATGTTTGTCCTTTTGTGTGTATAAAGGAGAGAGCAAGGGTTAGATTGGTTGGTTTTTATGGCATATAAACTTTCGTAGGTTATTCAATGCCAAATCCTGTTTATACATATATCAAATATATATGATATCAAAACAAATATTCAGTAAGAAAAATTTTTTGAAATGTCAAATCTCATTTGTTGGCATACAGTAAAATCATTTCAAGTATTCCTATCTAACATGAATAATTCTATTTACTATTAATCATTTTTTTTGCACACATTTAAATGTATGTATATGTATGATTTATACTGGACCATTGGCCTAATGAGTAGAGCGTTTGCCAAATGTCCGAGAGACCGGGGTTCAATCCCAGGTCAAGTCACACCAGAGACTCAAAAAATGGTACTTGATGTCACTTTGCTTAACACTCAGCATTATAAGGTACGGATCAAGGGTAAGTGGAGCAATTCAGGGAATGGAGTAGTGCCCTTCCCTACATCTCAGTGTAGTAGCTATTGAAAAGGGAGCCTTCGTGTCACCAATGACTGTGGTTACCAAACTTACCTTATACAAGGAGCCTTCCATAAGTTTCCACACTTTTTTGTACAGGCATTTAGAATTTTCGTAGACTCTTGACAATTCAGTATGTTATTGCTATACATCTTATGAGATGACTGACCTATGTTTAGGATTTCAGGTTCAAATGAACAGCTACAGCAGCAATTGGAATACACCCCACTAAAGCCTGATTGTCACAGCTTGAGAATTTCAAAAATGCAATCTGGACGTGAGGACACATTATAGAACGATATGCAATAAAATTCTGTTTTAAATTTGGAAAAAATGTCACAGAAATGTATGGAATGTTTCAGACTGCTTTTTGACCACTTCCATGAATCAAGCATCAGTTTTTGAGTGGCATAAGAGATTCAAGGAAGGCAGGGAGTCTGTGAGGGATGATGAGAGGTGTGGGAGGAGTAAGGAAGTCAGAACACCAGAGTTGATTGGCCAAATAAAGAATTTCATGGATAAGGACAGTCGTGTGTCTATAGAGACAATAAGTGCACAGTTTGATGTCAGTGTGGGAACTGTACACATAATGATTTGCGTGAAGTTTGTCCCAAGGGTGCTCAGAGAAGATCAGAAAGAACAGCATTGTCATGACAGCAGAGAGATGGTCGAGCTGGTCAATTCACATCCCGCAGTTCTTGATGCTCTGGTGACCAGCGATCAAAGCTGGATCTACTGCTATGATCCAGAGACCAAAAGACAGAGTTCCCAGTGGAAGCATCCTGGCTCTATCAGACCCAAGAAGGCCGGACAGAGCAAATCCACCCACAAACACTTGATGATCCCTTTTTTTGACAGCACTGGCACGATCTACATGCACTGGGTTCCCACTGGACAGACAGTCAACAAGGAATACTATGTTGAGGTTTTAAGGGAGTTCAGGAAGAGATTCCGGTGGAAGAGGCCAGCACTCTTCAAAGCGGGTCAGTGGCATGTCCACCAGAACAATGCACTAGTCCACAACTCCATCCTTGTCACAGACTATTTGACCAAGATGGGCATGAAGACAGTTCCTCAGCTTCACTGTAGTCCAGACCTTGCTCCCTGTGACTTTGGTTATTCCCTAAGCTTAAGGAAAAACTTAGAGGCTGTGGTTATGTGACAATTGAGGAGATGAAAGAGGCTATGATGAAGGTCATTGACACGCTGATGGGGCCCATCCAGAAGTTGTTGGAATGGTACAACAAGTGCATTGCAGCCGGAGGAGCTTACTTCGAAGGAGACTTGAGTTTCCTGTGTGTACTATCAATAAAAGTGCCCATATGAAAAAAGTCTGGAAACTTATTTAATAAGCCTCGTATGTATGATTAGCAAATGAAAAGTTGGTGGATAATTTTATTTAAAAAAAAAGAGCCAATTTGTTTCCACACAAATAAGTATTGCTATTGTTTGCTCACAGTTAAATGGTTTCAAATATTATTATGTAACACTAACAATTCAACGTCAGTCATTTATTTGCACACAGTTAAATGGTCAAACAGTTCTATTTGACCCACAAATGAGACCTTGTCAGGTACTCTCACTCCAGGTCAGTGTGGACCTGAGAGTAACGACATTCCCTAAAGTTCAAGAACTGAAGCATCAAAAGGAGGGTATAAGTCTTGTGTGACCAATGTGTGATCAGAATAACATTCCTTTCTTCATTTTCCAAAACTAATTTTTTGTAAAAAATGCTTTGGTTGGTTGGTTGGTTGGATTTTATGGCATATCAATCTTTGTAGGTTATTTAATGCGAAATCCATTTTTATGTAAAAATCAGTTCTATTTCAAACAATTCAGTTTAGCATGAGTACACAGTTTAATTGTCAAAAGCATTTTTATTTCAAGCTATTCAGTTCATTCAAACAGTTCTAATTCAGCAAATTCAGATTAGCTTAAGTACAGATTTTGTTTACTCAGTTAAGTGTCAAAACAGTTCTACATTAGACAAATCAGTTTAGTGTAAGTACAGTTTCAATGTCAAAAAACAGTTCCATTTCAAATAATTCAGTTTAGCATAAGCACGCAGTTTAAATGTAAGTACAGTTTAATTGTCAAAAACATTTCTATTTCAAGCTATTCAGTTTAGTCAAACAATTCAGTTTAGCATAAGTATGCCATTAGTTCTATTTAAGCCATAGATAGGGCCCAATCAGGTGCTAACACGCCAGGCCAGAGTGGACCTGAGAGCAATGGCAATGAAGAGGTGCTCCGCATTGCCCAAAGCCCCAGCATTACTGGAACCTCACCATCAGATTGTTTAATGTCATATCAAGGACACTCATGGTGGGCTCTTACCTCTCTGCAGAGGTGCAGTGTATTCTACAGCCCCAGCTGACAGGGCAAAAAACATGCTTTGGTTTCTTTATTCAATAGCATATCAACCTTCATGGGATATTTAATGCCAAAGTCATATTTCTAGAAGAACAGCAATGATGCTATTTAACCCATAGCGTGGAGGATAAGAGAGTTCATGCCTTCCACAAGGGTATTTGACCGAAAGTGAACGTAATAGTGTGACTGGAGTTCAAACTCGCTTACAACAATTCTGCAATCCAGCACTTGAACCATTACACTACAAGGACACTCCCCCCTCATGGGATATTAAATGCCAAAATCATTCTTGTAGAAAAACAGTAGTGATACTATGTAACCTATAGCTGGGAGATAATAGAAGTTCATGCCTTTCCAAAAGTTAATATAATAGCACAACTTGAGATTGAATTCGCTAACTTTGATGCCATAGTTTTGCATGTTAGTCAGAATGCCATGGAGACTCCCCACCTTGTGAAACATGTCATCAAAGGTAATTGTATGTGTGTGTTTGTGTGCATATATATATATATATATATATATATATTTCATACATGCACAAACAGAGGTATTTATCATGTACTGAGACAAAAACAAACGCTTTTGTTTTAATGACAAAAGCAAATGAACATTGTAAACTTCCTGTGGTAGAAGACAGCATTTTCTTTTGAAGTGTCTGTTTTCATACGCACTTGTACAATTAATCAACTTGTGATTATCATGGTTTGAAAACAAAGAGAAAACTTTCGTCTCTTCCAAAGAAATAACTGACAAAACTAATAACATTTGCTTTTATTAATAAAGTGGAAAAGAATCAGAGAGAGAGAGAGAGAGAGCAGCATGTGAATACAGATGGAGATTGACAGAAAGACACACAGAGAGGCACATAGGTAGAGAGAGAGAGATTCATAGATATATACACAAAGAGAGGTAAACAGATGAGAGACATATACAGACAGATAAATAAGGAGAGAGAGAGTGGCAGATAAACAGATGAGGAGACAGACAAGGAGAGAGAGAGAGAGAGAGTGGCAGATAAACAGAGGAGGAGAGAGACAGACATACAGACAGATAAATAAGAAGAGAGGGAGTGGCAGATAAAGAGATGAGGAGACAAACAAAGAGAGAGACAAACAAAGAGAGAGAGTGGCAGATAAAGAGATGAGGAGACAGACAAGTGGAGAGAGAGAGACAGACATACAAGGACAGAGAGAAAGAGAGAGTGTGGCAGATAAACAGACGAGGAGACAGATAAGGAGAGAGACAGACAAGGAGAGAGAGAGAGAGAGAGAGAGTGGCAACTAAACAGATAAGGAGAGAGACAGACAAGGAGAGAGACAGACAAGGAGAGAAAGAGAGAGAGAGAGAGAGAGTGGCAACTAAACAGATAAGGAGAGAGACAGACAAATAACAACCAATCTGAAAATAAAATAAAATAAGAATAAATCTGTTACAATAAGAAATCAATCAATATTTGATCCAAAGCTATAATTATTTATTGAAATGATAATCACAAAAAATGTGTTCCATATATTGTATATTTTATGTAATGCACACTAAAAGAAAGAAAGAATAAAGTCTATGTTACACAGTAGCTGAACCAGGACGATGCCACAGCACTCCGTTAACCAGGAGAGAGCTAAGAAGGAGAAAAATAATCAAGTTCAGCAAGGAAGTATGGAGCATTTAAAAAATGTCGGGTACCAAACACCTCAAAAGACTCAGGGTTAATATCAGGCTCATTAACCATTCCCATCCTAATGAGATAAGTATCTGAATACAATGAATGTCTAAAAAATATAGTACAAATAAATATAAATTCAGCATGTTTATAGCTCGGTCTGAGGTTTGGTTGGGTTTTATGGCATATCAACCATTGTTGGTTATTTAATGCCAAATTCTGTTTTTTTACATATTAAATGATTTGTAAACTCATTTTGTAGATAACATTTTTAAACGAGCCAGAGCTTATTCTTTTGTACATGGTTAACTGGTTTCAAATATTTTTACTTACTATTCATCATTTGTTTGCACACAGTTAAATGGTTACAAGTATTGTTATGTATCACAAATAATTCAATTAAACAATCATTTGTTTACACACAGTTAAATCATCAAACAGTTCTATTCCTAACAATTCAATTTAGCATGCCATTTATTTGCACTCAGTTTCAATGTCAAACAGATAGGACTCCATTAGGAGCTACCACTCCAGACCGAAGTGGACCTGGGAGTGATGGCAATGAAGGGGTACTCCACATTCCCCAAAGCTCCAATACTGATGGTTTAATGTCATATCCAGGACATTGATTGGGGGAGTCTTATCCCTCAGAGATGCAGTCTGTGTTTTCTACAGCCCCAGCTGACTGGACTGAGGTTTATCACAAATAAAACTATTGGGCATATATTACCAATACTACTATGTTACTTGTCCATATTGTCATCACTGAGTTTGACATACCTGTCTTATCAGTGCACAAGATAATGAATAATATCCAAGTGCATGTCCACAAGTGAGTTGTTCTTCAGTTAATTGTTTTAGGATCCTACGACATGACATTTTCTGTCATCCCAACTTTTTGCGGAAAAGCTGATTCAGCAGCTAAGTTGGCTTTAAATATAGCCAGAGACTTTAACTGTCTTAGTGACTCAGTCTGTGTACCCTTCTTATCTGTCTGTTTCTTCCCTTAACATGTTTGTATTTCTCCTTATTTGTCTGTCTGTCAGCCTTTCCTTATTTCTCTGTTTGTTTGTCCTTATTTGTCTATGTCTGTCTCTTTCTCCTTATTTGTCTGTCTGTCTGTCTCTTTCCTTATGTCTGTCTTTCTTTATTTGTCCATCTGTTTGTTTCTCTCCTTATTTTTCTGTCCTACTTATCTCTCAATGTCTCTCTCTCTCACCTTATTTGTCTGTCTGTCTCTCCTTATTTGTCTATCTGTCTGTCTGTCTCTCCTTATTTGTCTATCTGTCTCCCTTTTCCTTATTTCTGCCCGTCAATTTCTTTATTTGTCCATCTGTCTATATCTCTCCTTATTTCTCTGTTGGTCTGTCCTCCTTATTTGTCTTTGTCTCTTATACTAACAATCCAATTTAACATCAGTCATTTGTTTGCACACAGTTGAATGGTTAAACAGTTTTATTTGACTCAGATTGGGCCCTAAGAGGTACTACCACACCAGGTCAGAGTGGACCAGGAAGTGATGGCAATGAAGGAGGATTCCACATTTCCCAATTCTCCAGGACTGGAGCTTAACCATCAGATGGTCTAGTGTCATATACAGGACACACATTGTGAGAGTGTATTCAATAGCCCCAGCCAAATGGACTGTTTTTTCCTGTTAATTCTCATCATACATAAGAAAAAAAATCATATAATGGAGTATTCTGTAAGAATTATCCAACTAAACGTGATTCTTTTTCCTTATTCATTTTATTGTATTAGATGAATAATTAATTTTCATAAATTCATAATCTCCTAATAATATAAACATACAATAAAAGCCAAACTAACCTCTAGGCATAAAATAAACCCTGACGAGTTGACATACCATTAAAATCTCCTAACAATATAAAACAAAAGTGTAGGGTTCTGTATGTACATCTGTATGTATGTACACACAATATTTAAAAAAGAAATGAAAAAAAAGAAAGGAAGAAAGAAGGGAAGGTGAGATCTCTGATGTTTTTTTATTGTAATTTTTAAAGAAAGAAAAAATTAAAGTGAAAAAGAAAGAAAGAACCAATCATGTGCTTTGTGGCTTGCCACATCAAAAGAGAAAGGAAAAGAAAGCAGAGAAGTTGTCAGGAAAGCAGGCTGATGTCACTACAGAATGGTTTCTTCAGTTTTTTAGTTCATCTGCTTGGCTATCTATCTTTTGAATCTACATTGACAGCAACGAGGAAGAGAAACAGAGAGAGAGTGAGAGAGTCGATTTATTAACAACACAGACAATTTGATTTTTCAGATAATTCTAAGTCTGCACCATAAAAGTTATGTTTTTTATTACAATAACATACAAGATACTTTTTATTTATAGATTCAGTCATTTTAGATTCTGAAAAAGATATTATATAAAATTCAACTGTCATTATTGACAAGTATATTCTCGTATCATAATTCATTCTATTGTATTAGATCAATGACAACAAAGAGCAAAGCAATCAATCCTTTCATTAGTTATTTACCAACCCCTCCGCTCAGGCAGGATATGACACAAGGTCTAATTTTTAAGTGGAGTTTAACAGGTTTGAATTCAGAGTTTTCCTTCTCCTAGACTAGTTGCCTTACCAAGGCTGAAGAACCCAGTCTGCCCTACTATTTACCCATAGCTGGAGGGAGAATAATTAGATTCATATCTTTCCCAAGGGTATTAGTGCTATGTGAAATGCAATCAGTCTTGTCCAGAATTTGAACTTGTGTCGCCGTTTCCATTTCCTACGACGACAACCATTACACCACAGGCACCTCCTTTCATTATTGACTGTAGAGATGGACTTAAGGCAACAACATGAATATATTTTACATAACAGTAACAATATATACATTTTTGGAATGGCAGTTTGATAACACAGCACATGTAGACTTCTGGAGACCTGAGGAGACTTGCTGTCACTCAGACTTCAGTGAAAAACCAATTAAAACTAGTGGGAAAAATTCCCAAAGAGTGAAATAAAATACTATGGAATACTGAAATTTAAAACATGGCATAAACACCAACCAGAAACAATTATGGAAGCAAAAGGAGCAATTATTCTCTGGGACTCTGCTATCCAAATTGATAGAAAAATCAAGAGCAATAAACCAGATATAGTGTTTAAGGACGATAAAAGAAAAACATGTCTTCTAATTAAGATGTCAGTGCCAATAGATAATACCATATCATATTTACCAACCCCTCCGGTCGGGCAGGGTATGACACAAGGTCAGTTTTTTTAAGCAGAGTTTAACAGGTTTGAATTCAGAGTTTTCCTTCTCCTAGACTAGTTGCCTTACCAAGGCTGAAGAACATAGTCTACCCTACTATTTACCCATAGCTGGAGGGAGAATGATTGGATTCATACCTCTCCCAAGGGTATTAGTGCTATGTGAAATGCAATCAGTCTCGTCCAGGATTTGAACTCGTGTTGCCATGTCCATTTCCTATGACGATAACCATTACCCCATGGGCACCTCCTTTTTTTCCAACCCCTCCGCTTGGGCAGGAAATAACACAAGGTCAATTTTTAACCGGAGTTTAACAGGTTTTAATTTAGAGTTTTCCTTCTCCTAGACTAGTTGTCTAACCAAGGCTGAAGAACCTAGTCTGTCCTACTATTTACCCATAGCTGGAGGGAGAATAATTGGATTCATACCTTTCCCAAGGGTATTAGTGCTATGTGAACTGCAATCAGTCTCATCAAGGATTTGAACTCGTGTTGCCGTGTTCATTTCCTACAACGATAACAATTACACAACGGGCACTATATCAATTAAAGAGTAAAATAAAATAAGTAAATACACAAAGACCGGGAAATAGAAATTGAGATGTGGTACTGTAAAACTACCACCATGCTAGAAATAATAAGAACCTTGGCTATGATCAAGAAAGGTATAGATAAACACATTAAGATATCTGAAATTCCCAGCCTATATAAAAATACAACAAATTGCACTTTGCAGAACTGCTCATCTCCTTAGGTGTGTACTGTCAATGTAACTGAAAAATATCGCCCAAAAGAGGTAGCAAAAAACAAATACATAGAATGTATATAGTTACTACTTTCCCCTCACCCTAGGTCTTGGATAAAAACCCAGCAAGAGATTTTAAGAAACTGGAGGAAAAAAATAATTTTTTAAATCTGAAAATTTAATTGTGTTAATAATAAATAATAACAACAATAATAATAAACACAAGTCCAGGAGACGAAAGGAGAGCTAAGAATGAAAAGAATACTGATACATACATTAAGAAATAATTTTTTTTCTTTTTTTTTTTCCTAATCAAAAACATAAGAGACCATGATAATAAGTTAGAAAAAACTTTTGAATCCAACAAGTTCTTCAGAAAAATCTTCATTCACCTCAGATTTCAGATGAAAGACTTGGTCAAAGGTTGCTTCAAACAGCAAACCAAAGAAATAATAATAAATTATTCATCTCCTGATGACTATCAATGTAGGTGGAAAAGACTTGGTCAAAGGTTGCTTCAAACAGCAAACCAAAGAAATAATAATAAATTATTCATATTCTGATGAAGAGACTATCAATGTAGGTGGAAAAGTAACAACCAAAAGAAGCAGTAAAAAAAAAAAAAAACATGAATACATCTAATCACTACTTTTCCCTCAAGCTAGGTCTTGGGTAAAGGCCCAGTATAAAGGAGTATAAGAGACTGAAAGTAAAGCGGAAAATTAAATAATAATGATAATACAAACCATGAAAAAAAGGAATGACTTCTACATGAAGTGCTGCTGGTTTGATGTTTAAATGGCTTTTATCTACATTCCAGCTGAAAGAGGAAAAAAAATTTGTCTTAATTCTTTTTTTTTTTTTAGTTTGGTTTTATGGCATATCAACCATTGTTGGTTATTTAATACCAAATCCTGTTTTTATATACGTATTGAATATATGTCAAACAGTTCTATGTGACCCATAGATAGGACCCTATTGAGAGCTACCACTCCAGGTTATAGTAGACCTTGGTGCAATGGCAATAAAGCCGTGAAACTCAAGGGAGATAATTTCAGGATTTGGTTTTCTCCATTAACATAATGGTTAGAGTGACTGGGGTTCAATCCCAGGTTGAGTCAAAAAAAAAGATTTTAAAAAATGTTATTTAATGCCTCCTTACTTAATACTCAGCATTAAGGTATGGATCAAAGGTAAGTGGAGCAATCCAGGGAATGGAGTAGGGCTCTTCCCTACACTTCAATGTAGTTGCTACTGAAAAGGAAGCCTTCGGGTCATCTTCAACTACAGTCAGTCAACTAACTTACTAGTTTCCTTAACTTGATTTTATAACACTTATCAAAAAGAAAAAGAAGAAAACAAAATTATTAATAAAATAATCATAACAATTTTTTTATTGAGTTTTAACAGCACGGCAATTTGTCTCGGGTTATTTTATGTCCAGGGGTTAGGAAATTGCATTCATATATATATTTTTGTGTAATCATGGAAGTTTTTTTTTGGTACACCATGCAATAGAATATGAATAGTTTTCTAACAAATCTATTTGACCCAAAGATGGGACCCTAACAAGTACAAGCAATCCCATTCTGAGTGGACCTGGTAGTAATGGTGATGAAGTGGAACTCCTTACTTCTCAGATCTCCAGAAATGGAGCCTCACCATCAGATTCAGGGGATACAGTCAGCATATTCTACACCCCATCAACAAGGGGATCATAATGAAACATGCATCGATTTAAAACTTCATAAAACATAATGATACAATGAGATAAACAGTAATATAATACTTCTTGTCCGATAATAGAAGGCGCTCATAGTGTAATGATTACCATATTAGTAAATGAACACAGTGATCAGAGTTCAAATACTGAACAAGGCTGTTTACATTTCATATAGCACCAATACCCTTGGGAAAGGTAAACATCCAAGTATTCTCCTAAATAGGACAGACTGGGTTTCTTAACCTTGGTATGGCCAACTGATCTAGAAGCAAAATGCTGAATTCAAACGTGTTGTTCAAATTGACCCTGTGTCCCATCGTAGGGCTGGGTTGGGTAGGAGTTATCCATGACTACATACCTAATCGTTATGTTTACACATTAATTATACACATTAACTAATAAATATTAGTTGGTTTTATGAGGGGCCAAACCTTGTTGAGTTTTTATTTGGTTTGGTTTGTTGGGTTTTATGGCATATCAACCTTTGTAGGTTATTTAACACCAAATCCATTTTTATGTAAATAATCTGGTCTATTTACAACAATTCACTTTAGCATAAGTACACTGTTTAATTGTCAAAAACATATCTATTTCAAACTATTCAAGCAGTTATATGTAACAATTCAGTTAAGTGTAAATACAGTTTTAATGTCGAAAAACAGTTCTATTTCAAATAATTCAGTTAAGCATAAGCACGCAGTTTAAATGTAAGTACGGTTTCAATGTCAAAAACATTTCTATTTCAAGCTATTCAGTTTAGTCAAACAAATCAGTTTAGCATAAGTATACTGTTAGTTCTATTTAACCCATAGATAGGGCCCTATCAGGTGCTACCACTCCGGGCCACAGTGGACCTGGGAGTGATGGCAATGAAGAGGTACTCCGCATTCCCCAAAGCTCCAGCATTGCTGGAACCTCACCATCAGATTGTTTAGTGTCATATCCAGGACACTCGTTAGGGGGGGGTCCCTCCCCTCTGCTGAGAAGTAGTCGGTGTATTCTACAGCCCCAGCCGATTGGGCAAGAGTTTTTTTTTGCTGAAGACATTGTTAAAGTATTGTCTCCAATTATATAGGGTACAAAAATGTATCTGTACAATCACTACATATTGATAAACACATCATACTTCGTTGCAATATCAGTATTTATAAGAGCCAAGATATCGATTCAAAATCATCTTAAACCATCATCCCAAACGGATCTACTTGACCGATAGATGAGATCCTAATAGGTACTTCCACATCAGGTCAGAGTGAACCTGGGAGTAATGGCAATGAAAGGAGTAACTCCACAGACCTTCATCACTAGATACAGTTCAATGTCAAACCCAGGATATCCACTTTTCTGTTGGGTGGGGGGGTCATACTCATTCTCAATATCTTTCATAAAATTTTGATGCGGTATTAAGTTGTACTCTCTTATTTCTTTTACTGCTTTTGATATCCTCAGATCTAATATTAAGTTGTACTCTTATTTCTTTTACTGCTTTCAATATCCTCAGATCTAATATTAAGTTGTACTCTTATTTCTTTTACTGCTTTCAATATCCTCAGATCTAATATTAAGTTGTACTCTTATTTCTTTTACTGCTTTCAATATCCTCAGATCTAATATTAAGTTGTACTCTTATTTCTTTTACTGCTTTCAATATCCTCAGATCTAATATTAAGTTGTACTCTTATTTTTTTACTGCTTTCAATATCCTCAGATCTAATATTAAGTTGTACTCTTATTTCTTTTACTGCTTTCAATATCCTCAGATCTAATATTAAGTTGTACTCTTATTTCTTTTACTGCTTTCAATATCCTCAGATCTAATATTAAGTTGTACTCTTATTTCTTTTACTGCTTTCAATATCCTCAGATCTAATATTAAGTTGTACTCTTATTTCTTTTACTGCTTTCAATATCCTCAGATCTAATATTAAGTTGTACTCTTATTTCTTTTACTGCTTTCAATATCCTCAGATCTAATATTAAGTTGTACTCTTATTTCTTTTACTGCTTTCAATATCCTCAGATCTAATATTAAGTTGTACTCTTATTTCTTTTACTGCTTTCAATATCCTCAGATCTAATATTAAGTTGTACTCTTATTTCTTTTACTGCTTTCAATATCCTCAGATCTAATATTAAGTTGTACTCTTATTTCTTTTACTGCTTTCAATATCCTCAGATCTAATATTAAGTTGTACTCTTATTTCTTTTACTGCTTTCAATATCCTCAGATCTAATATTAAGTTGTACTCTTATTTCTTTTACTGCTTTCAATATCCTCAGATCTAATATTAAGTTGTACTCTTATTTCTTTTACTGCTTTCAATATCCTCAGATCTAATATTAAGTTGTACTCTTATTTCTTTTACTGCTTTCAATATCCTCAGATCTAATATTAAGTTGTACTCTTATTTCTTTTACCGCTTTCAATATCCTCAGATCTAATATTAAGTTGTACTCTTATTTCTTTTACCGCTTTCAATATCCTCAGATCTAATATTAAGTTGTACTCTTATTTCTTTTACCGCTTTCAATATCCTCAGATCTAATATTAAGTTGTACTCTTATTTCTTTTACTGCTTTCAATATCCTCAGATCTAATATTAAGTTGTACTCTTATTTCTTTTACTGCTTTCAATATCCTCAGATCTAATATTAAGTTGTACTCTTATTTCTTTTACTGCTTTCAATATCCTCAGATCTAATATTAAGTTGTACTCTTATTTCTTTTACTGCTATTGATATCCTCAAATCTTATCCTTGTAATGAATTTTCAATTCAAAAAACAAGCATTGTGCACTTGCACAAAACTGGTGTTTCACCAAAAACTGCTACTCAAATGTACAGAGAATTGGTATTGTCCCGCTTAGACAGTAGTCTATAAATATTTCTTTGAAACATATTTTTTTCATTTAGGTGCCTTCTTGAGTGGGAGTTTGTAACATAAGTGTCTGCAAACCCATAATATGGTTGTTTTAATGGCATGCCAAGTCTTGTTAGGATATTTTATGCCAAGGTCAGTTTAACAATTATGTTTCTCAATTATATATTATACAAAAATATATCTTTACAGTAACTTTAAACAGGTAAACAGTTCCTTATCTCAAACATATCGATTTGATTCTAAGATGGGACCCTTACCTGTACTTTCACTCTGGGTCAGCATAGACCTTAGAATAATGGTAATTGAAGGGGTGACCCCACACTCCCCAGAACTTCAAAACTGGAACTTCACCACAAAAAGTTTAGACACATACTCAGAACCCCTTTCCTTTTTTTTAAAGGGAACGGGGGATCTAACCTCTGCAAAGGATGCAGTCATTATATTCTACACCACACTAACACACACCCTTCAAAAGTGTTTACATACAAGTATCAGTGAATAAGTTTGGAGAATATCATCCATCGACATTTCTGAGATGTATCCTTGTGGCAGAGTGGTTAATGTGCTGGACTGTGAAACTATAGTAAGCGAGTTCAAACTCAAGTTGCACCACTGCATTCACTTTTAGACTAATACCCTTGGAAAAAGTATTAACTCCTTTAATCCCCCAAGTAGGGGATAAACAGCAGTCCTACAGTGATGATTTTGTCATTAAATAACCCATGAAAGTTGATATGCCATTAAACAAAGAAACTAAAACTGAGGTTAAGAGTTGTGATTATTCACCCAATTCAGACCATTGTTCACGACTTGGTTGTCACAGTCACAACATTTCAGCTGCTGGGATCATCTTTAAAAGAACATTTATACAAGAATAGGGAGCAAGATCAACAAGTCAACCTGAGAATTTACCCACGATACAAATTTAAATCTGAAACAAAACAGTAGAAGTGGCCAGTAAAATATGGACAACACATAGCAAAAAGCAAAATGAGTGACTGTACTGTTAAAAAGTGGCAAAAGAGGCTTCCTGTCAAAAATGGTTCATTTGCATAATGTCTTAGCAATCTAAAAATTGTGTTAACCCCTACTGTGTAGGAAACAAGCAAGCACAGTTATATACATGTACACTTGACACAGAAACTAAATTACCTCATTTTTAATAGTGGGGTAATTTCCCAAATTTTCCACATTTCATATGATATAGTACACATATCTCATTTTCAGTGATCAATAGAAAGAGGTAGCAAGAACATTATTAGCATGTTACATCACCAGCTTGTGGAATGTATTTAAAGTTTACAACCAGAGTGAAACTTCGATTTCAACAGGGTAAGATGGCAAAATGTAATTGCTTTGATTTGTACTTTAGTAATCCTGATGGTGAATTTGAAAGATTTGAACCTGAAAACAGTTTCATTATGATTATTAAGTTTAGTGACTATTTATACAATCATAGTCGATGGTGACCCAAAGGCTCCCTTTTCAATAGCTACTCCACTGAGGTGTAGGGAAGGGCGCTACTCTTTTCCCTGGATTGCTCAACTTTACCCTTGATCCTTACCTTATAATGCTGAGTGTTAAGCAAGGAGGCATCAAGTACCATTTTTTGAGTCCTTGGTATAACTCGACCTGGGATGAAACCCCGGTCTTCTGGACCAGTCACTAACACCAGCAAACACTAACTGCTAGGCCAAAGGGCTGAAGGGACTATGTAATGACATGAAAATATTTGATTGTATATGAAACGCGTTGAATCTGAATACAATGAAAGGTGAATATGGATTAATGAAAAAAAAAGTTTTTTTAAATTTTAGTCATTTTTGTATATAACTAGGGGACATCAATTTCAACCAATTTTAACAAATTAATTCAATATCAACTTGCCAACTGGTTGATTAGATTTTATCACATAGCAACCCTTGTAGGTCATTTAAAGCCAAGTCCTGTTTATAAGTAAGTAAATTTGGCAACCCTAGTCGAAGGTGACCTGAAGGCTCTCTTTTTGATAGCTACTACATCAAGGTGTAGGGGAGGTCGCTACTCCTTTCCCAGGATTGACCCACTTTACCCTTGATCCATACCTTATAATGCTGAGTGTTAAGCAAGGAGGCATCAAGTACTATTTTTTGAGTCTTTGGCATGACTCAACCTGGGATTGAACCCAGGTCACCCAGGCCATTGGCGAACACTCTAACCATTAGCCTAAGGTCCGGTACAAGTCCTGTTTATAAAAATATATTAAATATGATTTATAAATGCATAGTTAATAGATAATACGTTAAAATTAACCAGAACTCATTTGTTTGCACACATTTAAATAGTTTCAATTATTTCTATGTAACACTGACATGGTATAATGGTAATTGTTGTAGGAAATGAACACGGCAATACAAGTTCAAATCCTAGACGAGGTTGATTGCATTTCACAGAGCACTAATATCCTTGGGAAAGGTATGAATCCAATTACTCTCCCTTATTTATGAGTAAATAGTTGGACGGACTGGGTTCTTTAGCCTTGATTAGGCAACCAATCTAGAAGAAAAACTGAATGTAAACTTGTTAAATTCCGTCTAAAAATTGACCTTGTATTGCATCCTGTTCATGTGGAGGGGTTGGGTAAATATATATGTAACATGAACAATTTAATCCAACATCAATGATTTGTTTGCATACAGATATGCACATGATTTGTAAGAGAATGGTTTGTAGATAATTCTATTTTTAAAAAAAGTAAAACTAATTTGTTTGTACACAGTTAAATGGTTTCAAGTATTTCTATGTAATACTAAGAATTTAATTTTTTGCAGAAAAGGTTTCAAGTATTGGTACTCAACACTAATAATCTTTTCTAAAATTACTCATTCATTTGTGCACACTTAAATGGTTTCAAGTATTTCTATGTAATACTAAGAATTTAATTTTTTGCAGAAAGGGTTTCAAGTATTGTTATTCAACACTAATAATTTTTTTCTAGAACTACTCATTCATTTGTGCACACTTAAATGGTTTCTGGTATTCCTATGTAACACTAACAATTCTATTTAATAATCATTTGTTTGCACACAGTAAAATGGTTAAGCAGTTCTTTTTGACCCATAAATGGGACCCAATCAGGTGCTACCACTCCAGGTCAGAGTTAACCTGGGAGTAATGGCAATATCCAAAGCACCAGGATTGGAGTCTCATCACCAGATGGTTTAGTGTCATATTTAGGACACTTGTTGATGGGGTCTTATCTCTCTGCACATAAGCAGGCAGTATATTCCTGAGCTCCAGCCGACCGGGCTCAACTTCCTATATTTCAATGCTAATACAATGGTATTAATATATAATGTAAACAAGGTTATCAATATTATAATACTTGCTTTTTATACCTGACAAGAACAGGACCATAGAAACAAAAAAAAAAATGAAGAGCCTTTTCAGAAAATATATTATCACCATCTTTGGTTGTTGTGATGGTGAATTTGAAGGGTTTTACCAGAAAGACATAGTTCGATTTTGATGTTAAGTTTAGTCACACACACACACACACACACACACACACACACACTGTAGGATAGAAGGAAATGGATTCCAGTGTTCTCTTTCCCAAATGTAACAGGCAACTGGGTCTGTCCTCTTCACACGTCATGTCAATTCGTCTGCTCCACTCTATCCGACTGTCACAAAATCACAACGGTATTTATCGCAAGCCCAACCAAACGGGCGAGTGTGATACAAGGCCTTTTTCAGGTGGGTCTAGGCGCAGGGCCATAGCTAAGACATGCCCGGCATTCTTAAAAATACCTGTGGGCCCCGCCAGCAGTCACCTAAAATAGAGCGCCTCAGGAGCTAAGCGATGAACCTAGCCCCTCCGAGGAGGGTTAGAGCCTAGGGGACGGACCCCGGAGGCTCGAGGAATAAGTCAGTTTCGGCCGAGTGACGCGGTACCTGCTCCTCGACTGACTACCGTATCCAGAGACATGACACATCCGACCAGATCAGTGCCGTTGCGTTACAGCCGGCCGAAGTGTGGTCCATTCACTGGATTGGTACAATTGCGCAAAACCGCAACAACGCACCCGGCTACTAACATTACTCCTTTTATGCCAGTTCTGGCTGGCTGAAATGTTACAAATCTTGTCCTGCAAGAGATGACAGCGGACTTATAAATCACACCTCCAAGAACGGCCTTGTTTTTTTACTGCTGACACCCTGCACGCAAGACACGTTCGCTTCGAACTAACACACATACACACACACACATATACATATATATATATATATATATATATAGGGGTATTATTCGGTCCAGTTAAACTGGAGTTGGGAGTAATTCCATCAGGACAAAAAAACCATTCAAGTCTTATTTTTTGGTGTTTTTGGTTTATATCAAAACCGATAACAGGATGGAAAATTTACAATCCTAATGTAACCGGTTTTTGTTTTTTCTTAAAGATATATATATATATATATATATATATATATATTATGAAAATGTTTGATTATACATGAACCAAGGTATATATGCATATAGTAAAGAGTGAATCTGCATAAAAAAAGAAAAGAAAAAAATAAAGGCAAGTCATTATCAAGGCATACTATCATCATGGATTCTCTTGATTTGCTCTCTACAAGTCTTCCAGACAGCATCAGGTGTCCACAAAGAGCTGGTGAACTTAAATTCATGTTGGCCATCCTTTCTCTGCTAAGAAGTCCTTAAGAGATTATTAGTTCTAAGTTCGTTCTTACTTCTCTAACAATGCCCAGATTATCTTGCTTATCTTACTTGAATGACTTTTGAGATGGGAGGTAAGTGGCCGTACGGCTGTTCTTCTGTAGAGTGCTACTTCCAAGAATTGTTCAAAACTGCATTCTTGTACAGTTCCCATCTAGATTTTTCCCAGAGCATATTTTTAAGTCTAAGTCGTGCAACCATCTAGTAGAACTGATATGGCTACAGATCAGAGATATCAGATTTCTATAGGGTCATTAACTTGTTAAGAGCATTCCATTCTTTACCTATGCGTTGTGTCAAGCGGAAAAGAAAGAAAAAAGGTCAATACTGTCAGCAGGTCATCTCAGTCCTTAATCACTCAACATCACTCCTTGTCTATGCAGAAACCTCATCTTCTGTCTACAAACGATCATGTTCTGATAATCACAGAGAGCCGAAACTACCCAACTGTGGACTGCCTCATGTTTATGCAGGCAGGTCCGTGCCCCGATTGGCTGTTTTTTTTTTTTTGTTTTTTTTTTTGACTAAGCAGTAGCCTGTTGTGAAAAATGGCCAACCAAGAATGATCGCCCCCCTCCTTTATACAAATCATGCTCCCCGCCTCCCTTCCACTCCGAGAAACCTACATCTCGTCATCCGCAGAAAAAAAAATACCACCCTGACTCTCTTTGGGCTATGCGGTAACTCTTCACAGTAGTATATATACATTACTATATATCCCCACCCAAATAAGCTTTGTCAACACCTCCACACTCTCCATCTGATTTCCCTACAAAAAAAAAATGAAGAAAAAATTTTGTTACATGTCCCTTTGCCGCTATCTCTGGTCGTCAGTAATGATTGCTGGGCCGAAAGTAGGTGATCATTCTACATTAAATTTATGTAACAAAGTGATCCCCCGCCCTTAAATTCTAAAATATTGGGGTTTTCTTCTTTACAGATATTTTTTCTGGTTGCTAACATGTATTCGCCAAAAAAAGTTGAATTTGATTTTTAGTTTTCACTAAAATAGGACTCTCTCTTTGGGCTATGCGGTAACTCTTCAATGTAGTATATCTACATTACTTTCAGTAGATGTGATATTGCTACCGAATTGAATGAACTAGTCTACTAAACAAGATAGCTAGGCAGATAAGATATAAATAAGCTTATTAATACTATGATACTTACTTTTGAAGTCTTTTACGCCAGACGAGAAATGGATCATAGAAACATTCAAAAAAATGAAGAGCGTATTTCAGGAAAGATATTATCACTGCATTCTTTGGACTCTCTACAGATGTGCATATCTGAAAAAGAAAAAAAATATTGATATATACCAAACACACACAAACATTATATATTTTTGAATGAGAGGGTCAACGAAGAGATTCGTATTTTTATTAGGATTTACTTATTTATAAATCCTAAAAAAGAAAAATACAAATCTCTGTGTAGACCTACTCATTTAAAAATATTTCTCTCTCTCTCTTTGGACATAAAACTATATATATATATATATATATATATATATATATACACACACACACATTGATTATATATATATACACATACACACACACACATTGATTATATATATATATATATATATATATATATATATATATATATATATATATATATTGATTATATATATATACATATATATTTTCATCATTCAACGTGTGAAAGCACGTATAATACCCTGTCCTCATCAGCCGCCAAGCAGGGGTGATAACAATTTCGGTGCTCAAGGCCGTACTGCCACTCTAGGCGCTACCAAGCAGCTTTTGCCACCGGACAGGGTATTAAGAGAATTATATATATATATATATATATATATATATATATATATATATACGCCAGATCAATTAAGAGCAGAGACTACATTGGACGTTAATCTTCATTTTTCGTGTGCGGTTTTTGATTTAAATAACAAACAAACAAAAAAACGCGTTTACTTTCGGCCATTAGTGTTATTCCGCGTTTACAGTAACCGTTTCTTACGTAATCACGGGAATGGTGGTTCCGCGTGTATTTCCTTCATGCTGAAAACTTCTCGCTTTCGACCAAATCCAACTTGATGCATATTGCGCCGCGGTCTGAAGACGATTTGAGGCAACTTTCAAACTGCGGCTAGTGGTTCCTATTTTTGAAAGAAACGAAATTACTGAGTGTTCAAGAAAACTACGACAACCAACCTCAATAGGAATCACATGGCATATCCAACCCTTTTCCACGCAGTCGGCACGCAGTGTCTCATAGCGGTTTTCTTCCGCTCATGTGCTTCCTCCCGGTTTTCTTCCCAGGGGACAGTCAATTCTACACATGAGGAGGACACTCTTCTTTGAATCGGACCATGTTACAATGTCCCACCGCTTTTCTGTTTGAATAATGTGAACAGGAAATTGTAGAGATGTCTTGAGATCCGCTGAAACTTTCCAGTCACTAGCTCCGTTCAGTAGCTTCATGTTAGGATTTTTTGTTTCCTCACAGAACATTCACCTTGAGAAACTGAATTATGGGTTCCTTGGCTGTTATAGATTGCCGGTTTGCTGTCTCACATTGTGCTCTTAACAACTCCATTATCACCTCTAACACCTTGTTATGTCGCCATGTGTACATCTGAAGCGATTGTGGACATACAGATAGTACGGGGCGCAAAGTACCCCAATCACTTTTACATAACAAGCATATGTCTGGGTTTGGTATATCCACAAAATTTTAGGTTGGTCGCATTTGGTAAGAGATCATAAGTAGAGCGAAGAAGGAATGATATCGCCAGTGGTTCCATTGCAATTAAGGATTTCCACAATAATTTAATCGGTTCGATATTATTCTATTTTCTCCAAGCACATTGTTTAGCCTGAGTAACAGCACTGGCTTTCCTTTGCTCTTCCTCAAACATCCCGACTTCTTCGCTCACCATGTCTCTTTTTCCTTTTGGGCCCACTTTGGAGAATACCTTTTTGCTCGTGCTACCCAGCCCAGCTCGATTGGTTTGAATGACGCCTATGTTGTCTTTGATTCGTAGGCTGCATTCTGCCTCCTGATATATATATATATATATATATATATATATATATTTAAACAAATTATTGATGGTTAAAAACGTATTAATAGCCAAGAAGACAAAAGTTTAGGGGAAACTGTGGGCATGTTTATGGCTAAAAAGAGGGATACAACCGGTTTCTTCTGGCACTTCTCAAGCTCTTAACGCCAGAAAAATTAAAAGGGAAAATGTAATGGAGAAAAAAGTAGAGGAGAGAAAAAAAGAGGGGGGAGTAGGGAGATGAGCAGATGGTTACAGACCGATCACATTCAACCCCTACTAACAGTCCCTCTGTTTACAGAGGGAACATTGAAGGGATCGAACGTAAAGGGTCTCTTTAAGATGATATAACGAATGTGACTGACTCAGAATACTGAATCGGTCGACATTAAAATCTGCCACGCATTCCCTGCTAGTAATCTGCTATAGAAGAACCGGATGTGTTAACAAGCTGGCCTCTTTTAAGCACAAGATTCAAAATACGATCTGGTAAATGCTGCTTTATGCGCAGGTCCAACCAGCTAGACGTTTTGCCTATGTAGTCACTGCCACAACTACATGTATATTTATATATAATCGAATTGATATGGTGGGGAGGTAGGACATCTTTATGCATTGAGATGAATGCAGTATGAATCAGAAAAATTACTCGCACAGCAGCTGAAAAATAACACTTGCCAACTGCCGTGATGATGCATTTGGCAAATTTCTCACCCCTAGAACCTATATACGGCAAACACAAATAAACAGGGCATTTGTTAATGGTGCACCTTTAAGCCCTATCAAACTTATTCAAAACTTCATGGACAATGCTATCCAAAACAGACAATGGATATCCATTTTAGACAAGGTTGACCTGGTGAACTAAATTTTGTCATCAAGAAAGCACTTGGACGAAATCATAAGGGCTCGATGGACAAGAGTCTTAATTAAATTTATTTTGTGCTGCTGAGGGCAAAATGAATCCCATCTCGTATACAGGCCAGAAAGGGTGGGTTCCCTGTGTCACGTGGTCTCCCACTGAGAGAAGAGAAATAAGGAATTACTACTATTCCTCCGTGTTTGAGTTAGCAGGCCACCCAAAGAATGACCATTAAGACAGGATAGTAATATAGGTCAATTCCTCACGGCCTGTCGGAGAAAGTAAAGAATGTGGGTCAGAGTGAAAGCTAACAGATGTTTGCACTCAGTGACCAGGGAAAAGAAGAAAAAAGCTAAATGATTGGCTAGGTCCCTAAAACGGAAGTGGGACCTTCTTCCCATCAGCGGAAATAGGGAAAAAGAAAATCAGTTTTTGGACAGAGGTTGTGGTGAACGGATCTCATGCCAAACTCCGGTTAAAGAAAGCGGAAAGAATCTTGGACAAGGAGAGGAACTTAGTGCCTTCAAGCCAGAGCGATATGCATAAATAAATTCCGTCAACCTGTAAAAAAAAAGAAAATATTCTCCAAAAGAAAGTCGTCGTAAAGATAAGTAAACTTTAAGACTGTTTCTGCCTATACCCAATTATATACTCTCTCTCTCAATTTAAAGAAAGACTAAAGGAAAGGACAAAAGGAAGAAAGCCATTTAGAATCATGTATTGTCCGCTAATAACATAGCCGACACGTTGAATATGTGTATCCGCGTGTGTAGTAAAAAGATTGATATATTTTAATGTTCCTACGTGTTGAAGTTGTTCATTTATGTCGTCTACTGTCAAGTTGCTATTTCATGTATCTTTTTCAGCTTCTTCTGCCTTATGTTATTCTCGCTTAAATTGTCCTGTGAATTCCTTTAAAAATATTATATGGGAAACCGGAGTTGTCGACTACTATAATTAATATTATTACATCTAAACCTAGAGGTCCATATCTTCCATAAATCTAGGGCTGGAAGAACTAGTGGCCTTGGTGGGTGTGTATGTGTAGTGTGAAATTTGGAAACCCCTTGCCAACGGCGGTCAGTCTAGCCCTAAATTAACCCCCACATAATATGCCAGTTCCTATATGCCCGAGAAAGGACTCTGAACAAAGACTTATTCTACGAGGGATCAAGTGCCAGAGCACCCCGTCTTCACACGTGCGAAAAAAATAAACTCCCCGTTTGGTGATAACAATATTTAAATGCACCAGTTCCCATACGCTTTTGAATGGTTGCTCATCCGGGGATCCTTTTATTTTAATTTGCCGTCACACCTGTATACAGGAATAAGAAAAGGATGGTTGGACTCCTTTTCCACAGTAAACTTTAAAGAAGGGTGCATAGAATTTAATTGTACGAGAAATTAATCGGCATCTTTCTCATTTTTAAATAAACAGAAAGTGTCGTCAACATAACGATAATACATGAGGGGGAAGTCTATTTTAGTAAATAAATTGGCCACACAAAACCCCAGGAAAAATATTTGCCCGTGCAGGACCAAGACTTGACCCCATCGCTACACCGTCAATCTGCCGATACATGATGTTATTAAAGCTTAACTCGACAGAAGAGGTGGCAAAATTCATGAGATGTTTAAAAACACTCTCTGGAAAGGTAGGTTTAGGAAGCGAACTACGAAATATGACATCACAACCAATTTCAATAGTTTCTTCAAGAGGAATACTTGTATAGAGAGAACAAACGTCAAAGGAGCACATAAACACATCAGTTGGGATAAAATTTCTGACGATCTTAGAAAAAGAAAACAACTCTTTAATGCAGAAACAACTAAAGTGCTCTAAAACAGGTTGAAGCCCTGACAAAAGCCAAATGGCGACCTTTGGTTGGGCAGAACCAACCATAGATAGAATGGGTCGAAAAGGAACACCGTCTTTGGATTTGGTCGAATGGAACCAGAAATTTCAGTGGAGAGAAGACCACTCTTTAACCACTTCCTTAGTTGTTTTTGAAATATTACTTCTATAGAAGTGGTGTGTTCACAAGCTTCCAACGGACCTAATTTTATAAATTTTGTATTATCATTAAGGATCAGTAAGATTTTGTTGACGTAGTCATCATGATCCAATAATACAACACCAGCACCTTTATCAGGTTTAGAAATAACTAAATTATTGTCATTTTGTAACGATTTGATGACACGGCGATGCTGGTCTCCCCATCTTGATTCATCAAACACAACAGACATGCCCGAAAAGGTATGGGCAAGATGGTTAAGTTTGGCTTTAAAGTCACTGCTTGCTTAATCAGAGCTGAGTTTTGATTTAGCTAGTTGGGAATATAAGACCTCGATGTTAGCGAACACCTCACGGTCCGGCATATGAAAGGAAACGCAAAAGTCAAGTCCATGTGCTAAAATGAGTGACTCCAATTTAGTTGGTCTGAATGAAGATAAATTAAAAATGAGTCCATCGGCAGACGGCTCGTTAAAATGACCAATATATATATATATATATATATATATATATATATATATATGTATAGTTATACATGTTACACATATATATATATATATATATATATATATATATAGTTACATTGAATGTATTTGTCGCTGCCTCCCACCAGACAGGACTTGACACAAGGTCAAAAGCCCGATTAAAGTGGGGATAAAGCGGAGGGAAAGGTCGGGAACGAGCCGAGACTCGAACCCTGCTGGTCTGTGCTGCTCATCGACCCACTAAGTGCAATGTGGGTCTAATTAGGCAAGCAGTTTCACGAATCCAAATTTGGATCCGGGCACGTATGCCGGGTTATGGCTTAAACTAGATAGCAAGGTCTAGTGCCATACATAGGGGACAGAGGATGCAGTTCGCCCACCCGAGGGTGGCCCAACCGAAGTTGGGGGCCTTTCGGCCTCGAATCTGCCATTGGTTTCGATACCCCGTCTGACACGAATTCCAGATGGCCCAGCCAAAAGGCCAGGTAAGTAAAAAAATATATATAGTTACATTGAAATATATGTATATAGTTACATTGATATATATTAGTTACATTGAAGAAAAAAATATATATATTATATGTATAGTTACATTAATATAGGAAGTCAGAGCTGACCAATAAAATGAAACGCAGTTTCTTCCAAGCAGCAGTAATATCTATACAGCTATATGGATGCACTACTTGGACGCTGACGAAACGGCTGGAGAAAAAGCTAGACGACAATTACACAAGAATGCTGTGTGCAATATTGAACAAGTCCTGGAGGCAATACTTCACAAAACACCAACTATACGGCCACCTACCTCCTATCACGAACAAGACATGCAGGACACAGCTAGAGAAACAGGGACGAGTTCATAAGTGATGTACTCCTATTGACCCCCACATATGGCCGAGCAAAAGCAGGACGACCAGCTCGAACATGCAGCAGCTCTGTGAGGATATGGAATGTAGCCCTGAAGACCTGCCAGAGGCGATGAGCGATAGGGAGAAGTGGCGAGAGACAGTCAGGGATATCCATGCTGGAGGCATGACATGCTGATGATGACATATATATATATATAGTTACATTATATATATATATATATATATATATATATATATATATATATATATATATATAGTTACATTATATATATATATATATATATATATATATATATATAGTTACATTATATATATATATATATATATATATATATATATATAGTTACATTATATATATATATATATATATATATATATATAGTTACATTATATATATAGATATATAGTGTCACGTGGTCTCCCACTGAGACGATAGAAATAAGATTAATACTATTCCCCCGTGTTCGAATTAACAGTAGCAAGCCGTCAGAGAATGACCGTTAAGAAAGAATATGGGTCACAGGGGAGACCAGATGTTTATACTTGGTGATCTCACTCGGGTCGCCTGACACGAGAAGGTAGAAGCCAAACGATTGGCTGGGACCCTAAAATGAAAGTGGGGACTCCCTCCCGTCAGCGGAAATAGAAAAGAAAAAAGTTAGTCGTTGGACCGGGTTCGTAGGAGACAGAACCAAAAGCCAAGTACTCCAGGTAAAAGAAGACGAAGAAATTCTGCGAGAGACGAAGAAGCCATTTTCTTCAAGCCAGCATTAAAAATAGCATAAAGTCTATTAGCCCATAAAAGAAGAAAGATTCTCCACAGGAACTCCAAAGAAAAAAGGTAAGTAAACATTGGGACCATTTCTCCTTACACCCAATTTTATGTACCCTCTCTCTCTCAATTTGAAGAAAAACGAAAGAACAGAAAAGAAGACATTTATGTTTATGGACTGTTCATTTATTATATATTTGACACATTGAAGGTGTATATCTTTGTATAGTAAAAGATTGATATTTTAATGTTCCCACGTGGTCTAAGTTGTTATTTGTGGCGTCTGCTACGAATTTGTTACTTCATGCTTCCTTTTCAGCTTCTGTTCGCCTTATGTTATCTTGCTTAAAATTGTCCTATAAATTCCTTTAAAATATCACACAGGAAACCGGAGTTGCCGACTACTACAATATAATATTATTACGTCTCAACCTAGAGGTCCATATCTTCCATTGTCTAGGGGAGGAAGTTCAGTAGCCTTGGTGGGTGTGTGTATAGTGTAAATTTGGAACCCCTTGCCAGCGGCGGTCAGTCTAGCCCTAAATTAATCCCCCACATAATATGCCAGTTCTTATCCTGAGCCTGAGAAAAAACTCTGAACGAGGACTTATCTACAAGGGATCAAGTGCCAACCTGCCCCGTCTTCACACGTGCGAAAATCAAGTCCCATTTTGAGATTTTAAAGAATTTGCCGTCACACAATAGATATATATAGTTACATTATATATATATATATAGTCATATTGATAGATATATATATATATATATATATATATATATATATATAGTCATATTGATAGATATATATATATATATATAGTCATATTGATAGATAGATATATATATATAGTCATATTGATATATATATATATATATATATATATATATATATATATATATATATATATATATATAGTCATATTGATATATATATATATAGTCATATTGATATATATATATATAGTCATATTGATATATATATATATATATATATATCAATATGACTATATATATATATATATATATATATAGTCATATTGATATATATATATATAGTCATATTGATATATATATATATATATATAGTCATATTGATATATATATATATATAGTCATATTGATATATATATATATATATATAGTCATATATATATATATATATATATAGTCATATATATATATATATATATATAGTCATATATATATATATATATATATATATAATCATATATATATATATATATATCATCATATATATATATATATATATATATATATATATAATCATATATATATATATATAATCATATATATATATATATATATATATATAATCATATATATATATATATATATATATACATATAGTCATATATATATATATAGTCATATATATATATAGTCATATTGATATATATATATATATATAGAGTCATATTGATATATATATATATATATATATAGTCATATTGATATATATATATATATATATATATATATATATATATAGTCATATTGATATATATATATATATAGTCATATTGAGATATATATATATATATATAGTCATATTGATATATA